>JAGFMF010011458.1:3270484-3317289 GCA_019455555.1 Galemys pyrenaicus | reverse complement strand
GAAGGGTGGAGGGCAGACGGGAGCACGGGGGACTGAGGTGATGGTGCACAGGTGATATGGTGATGGGGAATACATGGGGATTACAATTGATGTCAAATACATGTAAAGTAAAAAAATTTATATTAAAAAAATTTTAAAAAAAAGAAAAAGTTAGACATCATAGTAAAGAAGTTCGCAAACCATGTCTGACAAAAGATAAGATGGATAGATAGACGGAAGAATGATAGGTAGGTAAGTAGATGATAGGTAGACAGAAACAGATTGCTAGAGATAGAGATATAACAGACTGAGATAAAGATAAGTCTCGTGGGGCCTCCCTGGTGGTGCAGCACGTTGAGCACCACACTGTGAAGCATCCGCGGCACAGCAGCACCAGTTCGATCCCAGCCAGGGAGGGGACCAACATGGCGCCTCTCCTGCCTCACCCGCTGCTCCCCTCAGCAGTATATCTCAGTCCATCTGCCTGTTCTGCTCCCCACTCTGTCTCCGGTGAATCCTCTCACCTCCCACGACTCTGGCCTGTACCCCAGCTCCTGTACGCACAAATAAATCTTAAAAAAAAATAAGTCTCCTGAAAATTTCATCATAAAAAGACAATCCAATTTTTTAAATGATTCAAGAGGTTCAAACAAGCAGTTCCCAAAGGCAGCAAATGAATGGCCAATAAGCACACATAAAAAGCACTCAGCGGCCTGAGCTGTGGGGAAAACGCAAATTACAATAAAGACGAGACACAACGATACACACAGTCTAATGTCAAACACCTGAAAGATGGATCACACCAATGCGGGTGATCACACCAATGAGGGCGTGGAGCAACAGAATGTTCACGTTCGGACACTGACAGGCAGTGCAACATGAATGGCCACTCTGCACACCTGGGTGGCCATTTCCCATCAAGGTCAAGGTTCCCCCTTCTCTGCCCCAGACATTCCACTAGACGCATTTACTCAAGAGAAACGAAAACATGTGTCCGGTTAGACTTACCCCAGGTTGTCCATCTCTGCTTTATATTCATAGAACCCCACCACAAAAATCACCCAAGCGTCCTTCTACAGGTGATGTGTGTGGGCCAGGAAGGGCACAGAGCAAGTTCTCGATGATTCCAAGCAGAAGGGTCAAGGAGGAGTCCTGGAGCCTTCGGTGGCTTTTTGTGCTTTTATTGCATCATTGCATCAGAGGCGACCAGGTACACGGCAGGCAGGGGGCTGGGAAACTGACAGGCCTCCTAGCCCCCCACACATCTTCATTCTCTGGGCTCTCTAGCCCCTCGTATCTCTGCTACAACAGCTGCTTCTTCCGCCTTTCTCCCTTCTTACCCTCTTCTCTCCTGGCGTCCTCGTGACGCCGCCCTTACACGCCCGTGTCTCAGCCCAGGTGCGCCCACTTGCGCATGCCCACACCCTGCTTGGGGTTGCCTGCCCTCAGGCATGCGTGCAGCACTGCAGGTGTCCATCATCGGCACCAATGGCGGGAGGGCAGAAAAGCCTGAGCACTCTTCTCTGACCCTACAACGGGGTAAACAACTAAGGCGCAGTCACGCCAGCGAAAGGGGACATGAAGCGCTGGTGTAGGTGACAACACCAAGGAGCCTGAAAGACCCCACATGGGACAGATACAGACGAACTGACATGGAAGTCTCCGCCAGGTGAAACTGATCTCTGTTGAAGAGAATCAGACAGGTGCTTCCCTAAGGCCAGGAGAAGGGGGTCAGGATAAAGGGGAAGGAGCAGGAGGGCGCATGCTGTGTCTTGGTGGCATCCGTTTCCATGACCAGATGCACTTGTGAAAACTCGTTCAACGCCCCTCTTTCAGTTATAACTTTGGGGGTTCCCTTTTTAGCCCCCTTAGGTGTGCATGTTACCCCAACCCACCTGTGCCAACACCTCGCCATCCCCTGCGCGCCCTTTTCTGTGTTCTCGGTGGTAACCAGGACATTCTTTCACTAAGTCCAAGATTTGCTTTTACTGTATTCTGCCAGTATATGAAAACTGTACTCTTAAGATCTGTGCGTTTCACTGTTTATTAATTATATGTCAGTTTAAAAATAAGGAGCTAATTTTTTTAAGGAAGGAGGAGGGATGGGGGCGGGGGGTGCGTGCACAAGAGCCTAGAAATATCAGGGCACAGTTAAGTGGTGATTAATAACAGGGAGGCACCATGAGGAGCACTAAATCACAGTGCAATATTTGTGTTCTGTAAATGTGGTTTTTTGCTAACGACTCATTTTTCAATGTCCTCTGTGATTGTTTTAAGTAATTCCTCCCCCTTTTAAGCATGCTCACTTGGAGAAATGTGCTCATTTTCTAGTAAGATTACAACATCGTTTGTAACTACGTAGATTGTCTGAAGCTACAAGACCATCAAGTGGTCTCTACCACTTCCCGAGTGGGACGGTGGCCAACTTGAGGTCCAGGTAGCCAAGAATGAGAAGCGAAGGCTGACTGCCCAGCTAGGACGTGCTACCAAGCAGCCCCCTCCAGACCCCGGTCTCCGGCTCAGCCCCAGCCCTGGTGATGAATATCTCAACAAGCTGGGCCTTTGTATGCTTTGGGCTCTGGTTTTCCTGAAACCATTTTCAGCCACTTTAAATCTATATCCCAAGAAGCAATTAAAAAGCTTTTATCAAGTACTTGGTGGATGGCAAATTTAAGCTCATTGTAGAATGTGTGTTCAAAACAATAAATAACCAGAATGTTAAATGGTTTGATAGTGGGGAGCAAATCATTTTTCTCAGTGGTGAGAGGGGGGCTCTTTTTCCCCTCCAAATACCCTTTTATCCTCCAACTAGTATTTATACTGATGGCCCCTAAAATTCTCTGAAACAAGCTTCCGGAGAGGCAACCTGGTGTAAGGCGGTGATTTAAGACTTTGCCTGCGTATTAAAACGGCTTGGAGCGCTTCTTTAAAATCCCAACGTGTGGATCCCTCCCCGGAGATTCTGATTTACTTTCATGTTAAGAGGAAGCCTGAGTTTTGAATGTCTGCAGTCAGCACAGCCTCGATCAGGATTAAACGGGAGGCTGGGTCGGACGCAGTGATTGGCACGGCTCGTTACTTGATAAATGTCCACTGTCCTCTGTCACCTGTGCCCTCCTGGCTTCCGCCAAGGCCGCGGGGATGCCTCAAATACGGTTCTACTTCAGGGGCAGCGGAACGCATTGGAGCAACTCATTAGAGGAGAAAATTATAAACCAGAGGACAGAGTAGCCAGTCAGTGACAGTGGGACGGAAGACTTTGCTTCAATGTAGGGCAAGGAATCAGGAGGAGGAAGGAAGAAAGAGTCAGGTTTAGTCAAGCCTCATCGCCTGGCAATTTGAAAAGCAGACACTGCGTGAAGTAACTTCTACTCGGAAAAATCCACAGATGGAAGAGATCGACAATGAGCTTTTTCAACTCATAATGCGCATTTAAATGGAAAGGGCAGGGCTGAAGTGGGGGGGGGGGGGCAGGAAAGACAAGGGAAGGGAAGCCAGGAAATGTTGCTGGTAGAGAACAGATGAACCGCAGCCCCCCTCAGGTCTTAGCCAATGTCCTGTCTTCTCACCTCACTGGGGACGTGTGTGGGAGCAGAGCAGGGAACTAATAACACATGGCTGAATATTCACCTTCATTGAATATTTTCTATGTAAACACTGTTAGGGAGACTGTAGGGTCAGAGAATGATCAAGTATTTCCACCCTCCCATCACTGTGATGATGGACACCTGCGGTGCTGCGAGCATTCCAGGGTAGGCATGCGCAAGTGGGCGCACCTGTGTTGGACACAGGCATAAATGGGCGGTGTCATGAGGATGCCAGAACTGCGAGGACCAACAGACAGAACTGCGAGGACCGACCGACCAACAGAACCGAGAGAACCAACAGGCCCGACAGCAGCAGCAGCAGCAGAGAGAGAGAAGAAGCATCCGAGAGGGTGAGATGCCTGCCAGCCTCCCAGCCCCCCGGCACCCCTGCCTGCCATGTACCTGGCCACCTCTACTAAATAAAGCATGAAAAGCCACTGAGAGCTCCAAGACTCTCCTTCCCTGACCCATCTGCCCAGAACCATCCTGAACCCTGCCTCCAGTGCCCCCTTCCTGGCTGCTACAGAGACATTCATTCATTTGATCACAATATTTATTGAGCACCTACTATGCGTCGATTCCTGTACCAAAAGTGATGAATGGAAGCTGAGAAACTTGTCGATGAGAAGTAAGTTACAGAGCTGGACCCTGACCTGACGCTGCATGCTTTGCATTCTGTCTCTCTCCTGTCCAGTTCTCTGGGGCCTGCCTAGCCCCTTTGTTGTGTTTCCCCACCAGAGGTGTCCTTACAACATTCGCATGCTTTGAAGCCTGCTGGGTTGGGCCTTTGCCCACAGGGAATTGGGGAGTTTGGGGAGTTTTACTGGGAATCTATTATTTGAAGTCCTTTCTTCTCTCTCTCTCACTGTGCACACTGATTCTATTAAAGATATTTCACACGACAAGTTTGCCTCTTTCGGCTTTGTGTGTGCGGACAGCCAAATCCCTTTAGAGTGTCTCCTTTTAACAGTTTGGGGTTCCCGGGGATCCCCTCGTTCATGTGCTAACACAGCCAGCAAGATCCCCCAGGTAGAGAAGCTCGTGGAGACGCTGGCGTGGGTAGCACTACTGGACAGCACCCTAGGATGGTGCCAGGGGCTCTGGGGAGCCACCCATAGTGTCACCCAACCCCTTCCTCCCCAGGCCTGTCCTTCCAGAGCGCCAGCGTGCTCCGCACCTAGCCCACCCAGATGCAAAGCATTTCCACTCTCCGGCTGAGTTTTCAACCCCTTCCCAAGAGGCGTGCGCGCCGTGGACAGCAGCATCTGTTCCAGACGTGGAGTTCAATAGCGCCACTCCTTTCCTTCAGACTCACCACTCACCAGATGAAAGGCAGAGCCTCACAGAAACCCAAATGAAAGGACTCCTCAGCCAGGTTTCCGCTCTCTTGAAAGGGGGACTTCTTCTCGCAGATCTCTGCATCCCGTTGCTTCAGAGAAGCCTGGGTTCGGTGGCAGCACAGCAGCGGGGCGGGGGGCGGATTTTTGAAGCCATCGCTGCCATTCCTCAAATGGCCACATTTGAAAGTGGTGCCCTTCTGGCTTCTGCTCCAGTCGTGAAGACGGTGCTCTTGGAATGGTTGTGTAAGTATTCTGACGTGACCCCTAAATTTCTAGACTTGGGGATGAAGGGGAGCATCCCAAATGCCCTTTGTTTCAAGTATGAAGTCCATTCGCTTTTCCCGTCTGACATGAAAACTTGTCGGACACAACAGTCACGGCTGTGGTGTGGAGGATGAGCCTGCAGGGGGCACTGGTGGGCACCACCGCATGGCAAGGAAGACAGACTGGACTTGTGGTTGGGGATTTCAGAGGCTGGGTCAGACCTCAGAGGGGAAAAAAAACAAAAACAAATAAAGCAAGGGGCTGAACAGGCCCACAAGGAGAGCCCCCATTACATCCTAAATTCAGGTTCTCCCAAGTCAGAGCCAGAGACAGGGGCCTGGGTGCAGGCAGTTTGCTCCTGAGGTGATTCTAGGAGGTAAGGTGAGGGGACAGACACAGGTGGGGAAGGAGGAAAGTCAATGAAGGGTACCTCCATGAGCTGCTCACCGAGGAGGGCACTGGGGCCTTCCTTCCCACCGGGAGCTTGTGAAGAACACACCAGAACTACCCGATGGAGGCTGCTGAGAATTTACCCACCGACTCCTCTCCTCCGGAGCTTGACATAGTCCTGCCCTCTCCACTTGTCATGGCCCTGTTGGCAACTGTCCATCACAGTGGTGCTGAAACGGGGGTGCCAAGAAGACGGACGGGGCGCAGTGCATCACAAGGCTCCGCTACAGACCCTTCAAGCCGAGGGCATTCTCTTGACCCTGGGTATCACAGAGGCTTCCCCTTGCCAGTGTGAAGCGAGAAGCTCTGAGGGTAAGGAGGCTTATGTTGTGGTTCCCAAGCTCCTTCCACTACTGAACCACTCGGCTTGAAGAATGAAGGTTCACACAGGCCTCCCGCTCACTCACTCGAGCATCGACACGTGGTCCCCAACTTACGATGCTTCCACTGAAAATTCTTTGACTTTCTGATGGTGGAAAGCGACAGCCCTTCAGTCGACACTGCGGCAGGGAACGTCCCTGTGATGCTGGCAGCAGCAACGGACCCCACTCTGGGTCAGCATTGGTGACACAGGCTATTTTTCAACTTTTGATGAGTTTATCAGGATATAACCTCATCGTAAGTAGGGGAGAGCTGGGCGTGATGGCAGGCACCGTGTAGAAGCGGCAGTGATGAGTTCTCCTGCTTCTGCCTCTCAGGCAGCTCAGAGTTAGGGAGGCAAAGACATTCCACTTCAGAGAACTCGGAACCTCTCCTGCAGGGTTGTGGGAGCCAGGCCAGGGGAGGTCAGGACACGGGGCCCTGCAGCATCTGTGGCACACAGGGGTGCCGGGCGAGGGATGCCTTCTGAGCAGTGGTAGCTGTGTGGGTGAGCAGACTGGTCTTCCTGTCCCATGAGAGGACGTGCTCCTGGCAGTTAGCTTCTCTGATCTCGCTCGGCTCCCAGGATGCCACTCTCCAGGAGGACTTTGGCACCTGCCTCTTGGGCTGTTTGTACTCACCTATGTGTCCTAGCAGGTTCTGAGGATGATCGGGGAAGAACAGAGGGAATGGGGGGACATGATGAGCCACATGTGGGCAGCTGTCAGCAGAAGAAGTGGGGCTGAGGGCTTGGCGCTGGGGCAGAGGGAGCAGCGTGACCTGCTGAGGCTTCCGTGTCTGTGAAAGGCAACTTCCTTGGGCCCTGTCTGCCTGAGCCTGCCCAGCGTCCCTTCTCTGACCTTGGCATCACATCCTTCCGATCCGAAGGGGTTTCACCTCTGACCTACCACCATCTCCAACTTCCTACTTTGCCCTGCTGGGCCTGTCAGCTCCCAGTACAGCTGGTGCTGCTGCAGAAGGGGCATCCGGTCTGGAATCAGATCAAGCTGGACTCAAACCTGGCTCCACCTGTCACTCAAGAGTTCTGGGTTCTGCACACTGGCCTCCAATTTGTTCTTGTCTCCAGGTCTCGCTCAGTAGTTACCTCCTCAGAGCACCACTGATATCCCACCCACCACTCTCTAACCCTTGCCTTGCTTTAGCGTCCTTTATTGTCCCCCAAGGTCATTATAACCAGCGGGCGTGTACACGTACGTGTGTACTGGTCTACTGTGTGTGTTCCACTGGGATGTGAGCCTCGTGGGATCGTCCTTGCTGTTCTGTTTTGGGCTAGACCACTGGAGTGCACAAATGGTGGCTGACACATAGCGGGTGCTCGCTAAGTGTTTGTTGAATGAATGAATGAAGTCAATCAGTGTCTCACGATAGCAGATGTGAAGAGGCCAAGCGTGAGCCCTAACACACAGGAGTATTCCTCAGCCCTGGGGCACACAGACCTACCCCACTGGAAACAATCAGATGGATTCCCTTCCAGCTTTTGTTTCAAACAGAAAAGGCCAACATGAAACTCACACCAAGCATTCATTTGGTCAGCTGGGCAGACCACGCCAGTGTGGGGAAGGTAATATTTCGCTGGATTTCACCCTGCATTTGAAAGCAAAACAATTCGCATTTGAAAATCTCATTACCAGCATCTTCCCTCCAAATCCATTAACGGTGTGAGTGTTTCTGGCAACCGAGATCACCTCGGATTACAGTGTGAAATGCAGCTCTGGGGAAAACTGTGTGTTTCAAGATGTTTGTACCATTCAATTGTCAAATATTCACATGGTTACGATTCTCAAAGAAAGCACACGATGTAGGGAAATGGGGAACAAAATAAAGGCCCTGGGATGCATTGAGAGAAAGCGGCCAAAGGACTCCTCCCTGACAGACCTAATCCCGGGATGGGAAATTAAAAACCGGGCCAGAATACCAATGCCTCGTGCAGAGGAAGGCCTGCTTTTCCTGAGCAAGAGTTCAGCCTCGCCCTGCCCAGCAATGGCACCCGCCTGCCCAGGACCGTCACGTCTCCCTGGGGCCCCCTCACCACCTCTCACACAAGGCAGCCCCTCCACTCCCACCCAGACCTGGGACCCGCCAAGGTCAGCTGCTGGCCAGTCCCTGACTGCACGTGATGACCTCTCTTGTCCTGGTGACGCCGGGTGACTGCAGAGACCACTAAGGCTGAGAGGTTCTGTAAGACTGAAGATGAAGTAAAAATAAAAAAGAAGGTGGGGTTCAAGACTGGAAGGAGCTTGGGAAGCAACACATAAGCCTCCTTGCCCTCAGAGCTTCTGGGTTCACACAGGCAAGGGCAAGCCCCTGCAATGCACAGGGTCAAGAGACCTGTTTACACTGACTTATTAACGCAGCACTGCCCAAAGTCAGCCATGCAGCCTTTGGTTTCATCATACAGTAACGATTCAAATCCTATAGGAAACCAGGGTAATCCCTCTTTTTGATAGGCAAAGACCAGGGAAGCTTCAAAATTCAAAAGGGTCTGACCACCCACTTAGTAGTTTAACTCTCATCCCACCTCCCTCCTCGAGCGCCCTCTTCCCCAGAAACATCACCTCACACACCAACCTCAGCCATTCAGTCTCGGTCTCGGACCTGCACGCAGGAGGAACCGAGCTAAGACAACAGGCCAACTGCTGTGTTAGTGAGACGCCCTGGGCATGTTCACGCGGGCCTGTGTTTGGCAGGTGCCAGTATTGAAGGGACAGGTGTCCGTTCCAGGGACAGGGTGGGAGGGAACAGGCCTCTAAGAAAGGAGCTAAGTGCCCCCCCCCCCCGCAAGATGTCTTGCCATTGCAACCCTATTAACAAAGTCCGAATGCACAAATCTTCCCCAAAAAAACAGGCATTGGAAGGTCTAGGATTAGTCTGCTGGGGTTGTCCTAACGAACTGCCACAGACGGCATGACTCCAACAGAGATTTGTTATCTCACCGTTCTAGAAGCTAGAAGCCTGAGGTCAACATGTGTGGCAGGGCTGATTGTTTCTGATTCTACTCTCTTTGGCTTGCAGACGGCCATCTTCTCTTGATGCCTCTTCACACGGCCTTTTTTCCATGTTTCTGTGTCCTGATTTCTTTCTGCGAGGACCCCAGACACACAGGCCTCCTCCACTATCTAAAGTAGACTATTCCTAGTTGGTATGATTTGGTGGGTTGTTCTCTGGGCCTGGGAACACTATTACTATGAACATATACAGAAAAATGTGCCAACCAACCTCAAGCATTCTACTTTCAGAGATCAGAGATGGGGCCTCCCTGGAGGTGCAGAGTTAAAGTCTCAGTGCTATGGAGCTACTGCCAGTCACTCTGGCCTGAGTTCAATCCCCAGCCAGGGAGCTGACCCACATGGCTCAGCAGACCTCTCCCCTCAGTAGTGTACTTCAGTAGATCTGCCTGTTCTGCTCCCCATTCTGTCTCTGGTGAATCTCCTTACAGCCGGCCCACCACACCTCTGCCTATACCCCAGTTCTTGTATGCATAATAAAATAAATCTTTAAAAAAAAATCATGCGATATCAGGGACTAGGTGGGGGTCCCTGTACTAGATGAGGACCCACCCATATATTTTACCTTAATTATCTCTTTAAAGGCCCTGTCTCCAAACAGTCATATTCTGAGCTACTGGGAGATTGGAAGTTCGATATACGAATTGTCATGATTATACAGTATGAAGTCAGCCCACCCCAGACCCCAGGAGATGCTCACTCCCAAGCTAAACAAAGAAGGGCTCTGAATACCCTTCAGAGGTCTTGGACATGACCACCTTGATCAGACAGAAAGCGAGGAGGGATAATGAGGCCTGACCTGAGCTCCTCGGGAGTCAGAACTGAGGTGGCAAAGGGGAGGTTGTGAACTCAAGGCCACGGAGGAATCTGACCCACCGGTAGGTCTGGTCCTGTTCCTATGGAAATGAACTCATTAGGGGTAAATCTTTTTAGCTCCTGCTTGATTCATGAAGTGGTCTCAACTGTTGATAATCACTTCATGAATCACTCACAAACACGAAAGCCAAATACCTAGCACTCGGGGTTGCCGCCTCTCCTGATGAGCATTCCCGCCATGATTCGGGGCAGCCCCCTCCCAGACACCAGGTGTGCAAATCAGAGACGTCCTTGGCCCCGCGCCAGAGTCTCCCGCTTCAGTAATTCCATGCTGGCCGTTTTGCCAGGCAGCGAATCCCCCACGCACAGCAAATGATCACGCCTGAGCTAATTCCGAAAGACCACTTTGAAACGCTCATCACACTGGGGAGCCCTCGGGTTCCACAATCTTGTCTCTTGGGGTAAGTAACAGGGTGTCCCAGGGTCCACAACCCTGCCCAGTGAAGAATCTACTTCAGTTCGGACTATAAACAAGATGCAGGCATTCCTTCCAGAAAGACAGTGAACTCCCATCTCTCAGACAGACCCCAGACCTCGAAGAAAGCAGGGACTGAAGGACCAGACTGTGCTGAGGTCCAGAAAGTTGCCGCATTGTGGAGCAACGTGGAGCTTGTGGAGCACAGAAGATGGCACCTCCACGCCTAAAGGCTGCTTGACTTAAGATACCGAGACCAGCAACTTAGAAGCAGAGTTGCCTTGAAACCAGCTGCCCTCCAGATACCTGCTGAGCTGAATCCCTCACTCCCTTCACATCACCTGCCCAGCCAGCCCTCAGAGGTGCTCCTGCTGGACACCGCTGCCTCCCACTGGTACCGCCCTCAACAGCATCATCGCCTCACAGCTCCTTCCAATGGCTTCTTCTCTTGTCTCCATGCACTAGCAAGGAATCCCCGCAAGGCAGAGGCCTCTGTCTTGTGTTTGCTCTCAGCTGCAGCCCCACAAACTAAAACAGGGCTTGACACACAGAGTAGGGGCTTAATAAATGTTTGGAGATGATGACGCATGAGTGTAAGTGTCAAGAGAATCTGTGGGATCGGGAGGAAAAGGAATAGTTGCTGAGCGATGGCTTCTCCCTGAGTGCATGTATGTGGGTATCTCCATTCCTTGGTGAGGAAAAGTGGGGTCCTCTCATACAAGTCTGTATCCAGTTCTCAAGTGAGGTGGCCTTCGGAACCCTCAGCATAATGCCACATCAGAGCCTGGGAGTGGGGAAGATGTGGGTTTGGGAGCTAGTTGGGTGACCTCGGACATCCATTTCACGGCACCTCGGTTTTCTCTAGAGTCCGTGAGACTCAAATATGATCAGCCCTATGAATTGGCCAGTACGTATCTCTGTGTCCGTCTCCACTTTATCCTGCACCCTTAACAAAGTCATTTCTACCATTTACCCCACAGGGTAGTTAGATCTTCATTCGTTTAACATAATGTTCTGTTCTTGTTGAAATGGGAACAAAAATGTGACCTTAAAGCAGGGGAGTTCAAACCAGGCCTTGAAGGAACAGTGGAAATTTTCCAGGTCGACAAAGGGAGAAGGGAATTCCAGGATGACAGAATCTCTTAAATGAAAGCAGAGAGGTCTGAGAAAGAAGGCGCTCCAGGAGCCTGTGGGAAGGAAGCCCGGGGCGGGGCAGCACTGCCGACGGGAAGCATGCCTGTGGACAGCTGCAAGGACGTGAAGGCCACGCCAGAGATGTCTCAAAGTCATGGGGAACCATTACAGGTGGGTCAGTGGAAAAATGATGAGCTCAGATGAATTTCTTTGAAAGGTCACTCACTCTGGGTAGCAGCTAGAAAGATGGGGTGTTAGAAAGAGAGAGGGAGGTGAGGCAGCCACGTCAGAGGTCTTGGCCGGGGACCAGCTGGATGACGGATGGGAGATGGTGAAAGGGCTGGATGGGCCAGGCTGGAGGGCGAGTGGTTAAGGCAACTCCAGGGTGCCAGGGGGCACCAACCCCTCCATCAGGCTACGTCCTCCGTCCCCTCTGCACAGCCCCTCTGGGTGGGTCGTCTCTACCCCACACCTTCCTGCCCTCACCTCCCTCTCTCCCCCTGCTTCTGGCAGCTAGTCTTCCTAGCTTCATTTTTACTTCTTTTCCTGTACCATATCAAGCACGTCTTCTTTGTCATTTCACAGCATCCTCCAACAGAATCCTGAGTGCTACCACTCGTCTTCCTACAGCCTCCACCTTCCCTTCAGCCCCTAGCTCGTCCACAGCCCCTCCTGAAACCACAACAGAGCATTCGCCACACACAGCCCTTATCTCAGTCTGCTTTTCAGCCTAAAAGAAGTTTCTTGAAACCTTCCTTTGAACACTGACACACACAATCCCGTTGCAAGGAGATCCAGGTTACATTTTCAGCCATTGTTTCTTTCGCCTACATTTGACAAAGTCGGGTGATCCGTATGTTGCACACACCTCCCAACCTGCATCCGTGAGCCTTTGCTGGGAAGTATCTTATCTGGAATCAGTCTGCTGGGACCCAGATTCCCTCTGCAAAGTGTGCGGCTGAGAAGTGTCTCCCACACCTCCTCGCGGGAACACTGTTGCACTTGATAAAACGCAGAGCCTCTGTTTCCTAGAAGAGACCAGGACCGAACAGAGGCCTAGTTCTAATCCAACACCTCCATTCTGGGGTGCAACTAAATTTAAATTTTATTTCAAAACACTGTAAGGTGACCACCGTGTTAGGTAAGATAAGAGTGAATGGGATGAGGGCGGAAAGAGCACAGGGACGAGGTGGCAGTGCACTGGTGAAATGGTGGTGGGAAATGGGGCCCACAATAAATAAATAAAGGAATAAGATAAATAAAGCAAAAAAAAAAAAGATAAGAGATGATTTCACCCAACAATTATTGTCAGCTCTCTATGTCCCAGCCCACAGGATAACCAGAGACCCCCTTCACGCAGTTCATATCTGGATGGGGCAGGGCTGGGATGCTGTCTGAAAAATAATTATTTAGCATTTAGTGTGATAATTGCAATACTATGAGTATGGGGAAAAAAGACTCAGCTAACTGAGTGATACCCGAGCCATGTTTTTTGTTATAAACAACACAAAGATGAACTTTTTTCAATTTAAAAATATGATTCAAATCCATCTGGGGAAGTTGTGGTAAAATTTGCAAAATGTTGTAAGAGACCAATATGAAAATGCACTTAAGGAATCAGAATTGGAAACATAAGCTCCCCTCCGGCTCCCAGTAAGGACTCTCTTAGAAATGTATCCAGTTAAAGCCAAAAGGAACAAAGACCCGTTCAGATAGTCATCACACGGCTTTCTAATAAAAATGGTCACGTGACTGAGGTAAGCCCACCCAAGGATGAAGTAGGTAGGTATTTAAAATGATCATGGAGACTAGTAATTTGAATGTCACACGGGATCGTATTTCAAGGAAAAGAAAGAACACACAATCATCACACATGGTCTCTGCACTTCAAGTCCTCACTTTCCAGTGGGCTGTTACAACAAAAGTTAGCAAGGTCTTTCTGTCCAGGCTCCCATTCAGCTCTCAGAACATCCCTGAGAGATTGTTATTATGGCCCCCATTTTACAGATGGGGTAACTGAGGCTCAGAGAGATTAAATGACACACACATACTCAAAGAGCAGCAGCTCTGGCCCAGGTAGGTCGCCTAGTTGCTAATCCAGGGTGCTTTGCTCATTTCCACCAGCCTCTCAGGACGAGTGACCAGAAAGACTGCTTACGCCATGGGCGGGTGGGGTGATGTCTGAACCCCCATCTGCTGCTAGAAGACCTGAAGCCACACTTGTCACCAGAAAACCTGGATGCATCGTTGGTCTAAGACATGTGAGAAAGCCCATGAGGATGCAAGGCATGCCCAGGTCCTAGCTGAAGCACAGTAGCTAAAAATGAGTGTATTATGGGAGAAATAGGCAACCAACAAGCCTTGACTTATGCAATCATATAACTGAGCCAAGAATTGGGTGGCAGGGATATTGGGAGGAAAGAGCCACTGCCCCACTGCTGAGTAAACATCCAGTGCAGGCATTACATTTATGTTCATTTGTGTCCAGTTCACCCCTTCATCCATTAATGGACATTTAGATTGTTTCCACATCTGGCTGTTATGAATAATGCTGCATGAACAAAGGAATGCAAATACCCCTTTGAGATCCTGATGTCAGTTCTTTCAGATAAATATTCAGAAGTGGAACTGCTGGATCATATGGTAAATCCATTTTTATTTTTTGAGGAAACTTCATACTGTTTTCCAAAGCAGCTGCACCATTTTACACTCCCAGTATATAAGGGAATTGTACAAGGATTCCAGTGTACAAGGATTCCACTTTCAGAATACAAATAAAGGAATACTATTCAGACTTGAAAAAAAAAGAAATCCTGTTGCATGCAGTAATATGGATAAACCTTAAAAACACTGCACTAAGTGAAATACAACAGTCCTAGAAGAACAAATTATATAGGATGCTACTTACATAGTTATCTCAAATAGTCAACCTCTTAAGTTGAGGTCTACATTTCACAGAGTATGTTTTGAAAACGTTTCACCTATACACGCCTAGGTAACCACTACCCTGGTCAAGATATAGGACATTCTGCCCCCTCATACCCCTTTTTAGTCAACATACCTAGGTAGCCATTAGGCTGACTTCTAAGAGCACAGCTTACAATTTCATGTTGTACAAGATATACCATTTAGAGTCTGACTTCTTTCTCTCAACATAATGTTTTTGACATTACTTTATTGTGTTAGCAACCATTCATTTTTACTGCTGTGTAATATTCCATCACGTGAATATACCACAATGTATGTATACATTATCTAGAGCTAAATCTATCAGATATTATTCTTTACATTTTCAGATGAAGAATGGTGACCTGGAGGGGTAAGGCAATTCCCTTAGTCACACAGCTGGCTTTGTCAAATGGATCAGTATAGATTTGTACTAAGGTCCACCATACTCCAAAGGTTCATAGCCACTACCCCTGTAGTGGCAATCACGGCAGGTCCAGCTTCCTCAATCCCAGAAAGGAACCACACACAGGAGAAGACGAACATATACAGACTGACTACACGCACACTGACTAACGGATGTGACAAATGATCCCACACCGCCGAGTGCCCCTATCCGGTCAGTTTTCTGCAGATGGATTAAGTGTTGGAAATTCAGGCACTTCCAGCGTCGGAGGCTGGGCTATCACTAAAGCCAGGCTCCATGCCTTTACGCGGTCTTGATTCCTGAATTTAACAGAAGAGATATTACTTTGATGTTCGAATCGTGCCTTTGATCAAAAGCTTGCTGGCTCCCTCGTGTCTCTTAGAACAAGACAGTAGTTCTATTGTGCTGGCGTGTGTTGTAACATTTTGGACAGCAGAAATGACATTTACATGAAACAGCCATCCTTGGAATGCACAAGATAAGACAATTTCAACAGCTCCTCGAAGAAGAGTCCCCCAGCGTTGACTTTAAATCAAACAGAAGTAATAGCATGTCATCCGGCTTCCCCTTCTCTACCTGGTGTTAATTAAAATCCTGATAACAGAACTCAGTCAACATCCATAGACCAAAGCACAGCTTAAAAAATGTTCAGATGAAAGTACAGTTAATCAGAATTAAAACCAACCACCCCCACCCCCCGAGTCTTCATTCTCATCTGGCTTCCCCTGGACGAGGTGATTAATATGCGGAGGTAATTTCTGTGGACAACACCCCCTCTGTTGTACTTCCTGAACTGAACCGTTTGAAATAATTGAACAATTACTTTGTGCAATGTTATCAAAGTTTATTAAATTGTTCCCATCAGCTTTGTCCAATTACCAAATGCAGCTGATTTGCATATTGCAAAGCAGAGTGGTGCTCTTCCCTGAGTGGAACTTGGTTATCTCTGTGCAGAGAGAAGCTGCGAAGTTCATTTGGTTTGAATCTGTTCCTCTGATAGATTAGAGAGCTGAGGTTTAGACAGGTAAACTGACAGGCCACGGCCCACAGGAGCTACAGACAGACAGATAGGGCAGGGCTGTGCCCCCTCCACTCCCCAGAAACTTCCATTTGCCTGCAGGGCTCCAAACGGATAAGCTCACATGGTCCCCAACGAGGCTGGAGTGTGCCTGCATGTTCCTGCACATCTCAATTAGCTCCAATTTAGACACGACATCGAGCATGCGCTTAAAATGTAAATCCATTCAGACAGGACAGGAAATAATAAAGAGATTTTTCCAGGGTGATTTTGTAGCTTAGGGATCTTGGAATTTTGAGGAGACAGACTGAATGATCCTAAATGATATGTTGTTTTGGGGGTGAAAAGTGCAAGTTCAACACTTGCTATCTCTATCCCTTGTCTCAGAAGCTTCTTCTTAGATGTTTTTCGGATCTTGCTTTTATTGCCATACTTTCAATGTGGAAAATTACCAACACATGCAAAAGCAGAAAGCCGGACAATTCCCCCACAACCACCCCCTATTTCAATAGTGACGAGTTCTGACCTGTGTGTCTGTTTCTCGTACTTCCTCAATCACGGGGCCTTTTTCAAGCAAATGTAACATTTGTTCATAAATTCTTCAGTATAGCTCTTACTTTTTTGCTTTAATGCCACTATATTTTATGTTAGTGAAATGTATACCATTAAAATATTTTCGACATGGGAAAAATATTCTTCATCATTTAAGAAAATAAAATGCCAATGGAGCGTAGAGTGTGCTTCTATTCTATAACACACACAGTTTCTTTTTATACTTTTTGCTTACAGTTTTTTCCTATTTTTCCAACGCACATACATTGCTTGTGTAATTAGAACAGAACCCGAGGGTTGGAAACCATGTAGGAAGATGGTGTGAGAAAGCGGGAAAGGGATGCTGGGTTCCATTGCGGATGTTCAGGAAGATGTTCCAATGAAGAGAGAATGTGTGTGTGTGTGTGTTTGCACATGTGCATGCACATGCACACACACACACATGCATCGGGCATTGTGCTACTTGCTGGGATTACAATTACGAGATTAGGAAGAAAAGAGACACCTTTTTTTTTTAAAGATTTATTTATTTACGCATACAAGAGCTTGGGTACAGGCCAGAGTCGTGGGAGGTGAGAGGATTCACCAGACAGAGTGGGGAGCAGAACAGGCAGACTGACTGAAACACACTGCTGAGGGGAGCAGTGGGTGAGGCAGGAGAGGTCTACTGCGCTATGTGGGTCCCCTCCCTGGCCAGTGACAGGGATCGAACTCGTGTTGCAGTGGCTGTGGTTTGCTTCATAGTGTGTTGCTTAACCCACTGCGCCACCAGGGAGGCCCCAAAAAGAGACACCTTATACTCCTGCTCCACAAAGGGGTCTACGGATCAGTGTCACAATAATTATCATGAAGATAAAATGCAGATGGTCCACACGCAGCCATCATGGCAGCCGAGCTGAGTAAGGAACCAGTGAGTGATGCTCTCATTATTGTTTATGTTGCTCTCATCATTAGTGTTATCATTCCAGTGGAGTTGCAGCTGACCTAGAAATGGGGTCTACAGTTCAGCACATAAGGAAAAAACTTTGTTCAAATTGTCCTCCGAGAATCCCTTATACTGTTCATGAGCTACAGCTCGCCTCATTTGGAGCACACAGTCCCGCTCAGTAGACAATGTTACCACGCCTAATGGACTCAAGAGGGCAGGGTGCAGCAAGGGGGGCAGGCTGGAAGAAGTACGTGGCTGTAGACAGGGTCCTACGGCCTGGCCTCCACCTGGCAGAGGCTCTGGGTACCAAGACAGCGGCGGACAGGCGGGCCCACCCCTGTGCCGGGGATGCCTGAGGATGAGGATGGCAGGTGTCACCTACAGACCAAACAAACTGCAAATTGCCCTTCTCTCTTTCCAGCTCTTCCTCTTTCAACCTTTACCTTTTTCCCTCCTTCTCTCTCCTTGAACTGGTACTAGTTAATCAAGCATAGGGTGTGGCTGTATTACTAGCAGCGTGAAGACCTCTATCCCTAGTACTGGCACCCTGGAAGCTCCAGCTGGCTGGCTCAGGGGCGCGACCAGTTCCCACAGGCACAAGATAGGAAATGAACATCATACCCAAGCTGGATCATATGGCACTTGAAAGCATCCCCATCATTAAGGTGCTAGCAACCTATACCCCTGAACCACACACAGTGTCAATACCGATAGTATCTCAATAAAATAAATATAGAAATAAAGCGCTGCTTGATAAATGCAACATATTTCATGTCATATCCCGGTCATCCTTCCCCATGACTTGTCTTGCAAGCTTCACAAAATCTGGGGTACCCTTGTCTAGCAGACGCTGGATCCGGGAGACCACAGTGACCGCGGTCTCTTGCATGATCGTGCTCACAGGGACCACGCCCCATAAACAGCTCCCCACCAGCAGCCCTTGAGCACTGCCCTGCACGGTGAAGCCCATGGGGACCCCCCAAGAGAGAGGGTGCACCGGCACTGGCCACGCTAGCTTTGGAGTGCAGTGTCAGGGCCAGGGCGGGGCGGTGCCAGTTGACACGGGGCCTCCGACTCTTCGCCTTGTGCCCAGCATCCCATTAACCCACTTGGAGAGCCTCACGGGAGGTCTGGGCAGGTGTTAAATTACCTTTCGTCACCCCACAGGTGTGCAAGACGTGCTACAAACGCACGTGTCACATCTCCAAAGCGGATGTTCCCTGAGCACAGGGATCTGGAGACCATATCGCTTTTGACTTAGAAATGA
Source organism: Galemys pyrenaicus (assembly GCA_019455555.1). Taxonomy (NCBI): domain Eukaryota; kingdom Metazoa; phylum Chordata; class Mammalia; order Eulipotyphla; family Talpidae; genus Galemys; species Galemys pyrenaicus. Next base: position 3,298,720 of record JAGFMF010011458.1, on the reverse strand, counting down.
CCTGGATCAAGGACCCGGCTTTCTAAGCATGACAGGATGATAGAAATATTCTCTGACAGCATATCCATGCGAAATAAAAGACACTGAGCTCTCCAGCTAGAAGAACGAATGCCATCTATTCTCTTATCCAGCAGCCACTTATCACACACAATAACATGCCCGGGCTAGCAGAGGGGCTGTGGGAGAGGCAGGAAGCAACAATGATTATAGAAAGACTCTGAAATAAATCACACCTACTCCCTAGGTGTTTAAAGCCTAGGTGAAAAGAAAGAACATGTGAGCAAAAAAAAATACCAAGTTCAAGGCCATCCAATTATTTTTCACAAACCTACACTAGGTGTCTGTCATGGACCAGGCACTGAGCCTCCTCCAGAGAGCCAGAATGAATCCGACACGGTGACACCTGCGGGGAGCCACATCCCATCAGAGGAGCCGGACAATTACACGGAATTGTAATTCAGCGTGATGAGGATAACAGGGGGTGTTGAGAGGCTGAAGAAGCACAGAGAAGTGAGTTACAGTCATTTATGCCTGGATGTGTCCAGGAAACACTGAAGTTCTGCGTTGTTGGACAAGCAGGACTCCGCCAGGGCAGCGACACGAGGAAGGGCATTCGGGCACAGGGAACGCCATGCCCGAAGGCAGGGCCTCTGGACAGCCCGTGAAGTAGCCTGGGGAAGAGGCTGCAGGGGGAGGCTAGCAGGGGTGGTGAAGGGTTTAGAGCTTGAACTTTGTCAGATAGAGTTTGCGGGGGCGGGGATGAGGAACGGGGAGCTGAGCAGTTGGCCACGGCATCAGTATGAGGTGTGGGCTGGGAGGGTGACAGGTGGGAGGATCCTGTAAGGAGTCCATGATTCCATGATGGAGTGACACTTCTCTGTCAGGGGTCTCTCGGCACCTGCTCCCCAGGAGGGACCTCAAGGAAAATGTTCAAACCTTCCCCTGCTTCCCTTCTTCCCAGAGTCACAAATTGGAAGACCAATGACCCTGAGTCACACACCTTCTGACTTTCCCAGGGACTTCTCCAACTAGAGAAAATGGTCCTCGTTAACAGGCCTGCTATGTTCCTAAAAGAATCAGACCACTATTTCCTTCAGAGTCTTAAGAATAATTACAAACATATGAAAAGATACGGTTTTCCACTGAAGGACAATGCAGAAATGGAAGTTAAGGTTCCTGCCCTAGAGGGGTGAACGAGGCATGTTCCTGTTCCTGCCCCTTTACTCCGCTCATGGGTGCATCTCCCTGAGGGGCAGCAAAGCCGCCTACTACACCAAACCAGCCCGCTTGGCTCAGGGGTGGGTCTCGGCTCAGCTCACGGGTGGGTCTCATCCTGTTCGGTGATTGTCAGGACAAATTATTTTCCTCGAGCACACAGAGCTCAAATCCTCTAAACAGCCTGGCCAGCAATCTCACTTTGGGGAGCAAATAAGTCCCAGAACTGTGAGAAACCAATGGAGGGTAATGCAGTCACAACAAGCCACTTGGGAGACGTGTCACTTTCTAGGACCTTGCTGTGACAACTTTGGGATATTCTTGGGCCATCTGAACAAAGGCAGCTCCATGATGGGTAAACTCCCCGGGCTTTCCAGAACAAAAGATCACCTGGGCTCAACAGACAGTCTCTTAAATAAAAACAACCTTCAACACCCAGCTGTCCGGGGGAGCAGGGAGGTAAGGGGAAAGGAAGAGCAGGGCAAGATAGGGCAAGGCAGGGAGGGCAGAAAGCAGTGACTTTTTATTCCCAAAATCTACTGATTTTTTTAAATCATAATGATTAATCTTTAAGGATATTTCTGGAATCTAGATGCTAAGCACTAATTATAGCTTTATTCCCCTTTGACATCAACCAGAAGACTAGAAACTTTGAAGGGCTTGGGGGTTACTCTGCCACAGGTTTGCTACACTGAGGCACGTGGGGGTGGAAAGATGGTGAACTCTAAGCAGGATGTTCTGCAGTGGGACTGGATGGGGAGCTGGGCAGACTGTGGGTGATAGCAAGAGTTCTTTCCGATTGGTCAGACCTGGGTCACATGTCCAAGTCCTGGACCAATCCAATCATTGTTTCTTAATTCAGTATTGTTCTTAGGGGGAGAAAAGGGAGCAAGGAGACAAGGAAATTGAATTTCACCCAATAATCAAAGGCTGGAGAGGACTGTTTCATTAAGGGAATGCCCAGCACAAATCTGTGTTTTGGGAAGGATGACCTAGGGAAGGATGGTACAGGGCAAGATTGCCTAATGGCTACGAACACTGATTCTCAGGTCAGAACCAGCAAGCATCTACACTCGCTGCTGCCTGTATCAGCGTAATGACTGGGCAAGTCATTCAAGCTCCCTGAACTTTTGTTTCTAGTAAATAAAAGGAGGCTATCATGATTACACGCACCTCAGTGTCCAGACCTAAGCAGGACCTGTGACTTATCTGTCGTCAAGAAACAGTCTCAATAGTTTCCCATATGTTCTCCCCAAGTTATAAACCTACATATAGAAGTTGAACTGGCTACCTCTCAACCACTGCCCCCAAGGGCAAGCCTGTGTTACCCACACTTCTCTGGGGAGTCACTCTCCAACCAAGCACACTGACCTAAGTTTTGGGTAGGAGCCTTTGTCTCCCCAAGCCTGCATCTCTAGTCTCCGGGGTCGGTCCAGGGCCTGGTCCCATGAGGCTGGGAAAAGCTCTTAGCTTCACAGGACCCTAGGGTTTGTTCTGTAAAATGAGAATGAACATCTCCCTCAAAGGCCTTGGTGATGGTGAAATGAATCAAAACATAAAAATCTCTAACCAGCTGGACAATGACCCAAGTCTGACCAAGCAGAACCCTTTCCCCAAAGAAATCTGATATTTAGGGAAATGGGGAAAGATCCCCAAGATTCTCTTTTTCCCTCACGGGTAAAGCTTTCCAAGATGAATCTGAAAGCTTCAAGTGACCCTGCAGACAGAGCGGGAATTTATGAGGAGAAAATAAGGTCAAAGACAGAAGTGAGAGGAGACCATCCTTGTGATCGTTAAAGACCTATTTTTCACTCCTGGGTTTCATGGAGTTGTCCTGGCCTTTTTGATGTGCTGTCTCATCTTCTTTAATTCTATCACCTGTCCTACTAGCCTTCCAATAAATACTGTTTTTTGCTTAAGCCAGTTCAAGTTAGGTGTCATGATTTGTTGCCAAGCCGCCTGATTTAATGTGACCACTGACTGATCTGAGCTTCAGTATGTCCCAGCAGAACTCTGTAATTATCCTCATTTCCCCAACACACCTCAACAAGCGTTTTGTTTATTCACAACTTGGGGTATCTTGGTCCCTAAGAACTAAAATATAAAAATGGAATCTAGTTTTAATGTACATTCAAAGAGCCACCATTGCTAAAACAACGAAGACGACATCAAACTTCCTCTGCCCCAGGATATCCACGATGGGGTGTCAGACTCCCCATTCTTCCCCTACCCCACCTGACCAGCCAACTTGTGCACAGTAATTCTCCGAAGGTTGATATACATTGAATATTCCCCATTTATTTACTGTCCATTCTAAAATTGACATTGCCCACTGGATGTTTCATCAGGATTGCTTTGTTAAGCATTTTCCCTGTTTAGAGAGCATGTCTGAAATTGATTCCCTGATAAAATGAGGTAGGGGATGAAGTAGAAAGCACAAATCCAACTGAAAGCATTTGGACTTCTCTCCTTTTGCCTTTGTGGTTTGGACACTTCATTCTCCAAAGTGAAAGGTAAGGACTTTAAGACAGAAAACCAATTGGATTGCTGGAATCCAATCAGCGACCATGTCCCAGGGCAAAGGGCCAGCCCAAAGTGGCCCCACATCCATCTCTCAGAACCTCCCCTACGATACAGCCCACCTAGGTCAGATTCAAGGAGGCTGCTTCTTTGTTCCCAATGAGCATGAGGCTGACAGGTGGAAAAAAAAAGTTTCACTGGGGCAGAGGAAATGAAATTGAATTCAAGTTGGAGGTGATTTGTCTTCCCCGTGATCTGCAATGGTCTCGAGCGCTAGCACAGCTGCGATGCTCAAACTCACATATGTGAGTCAATTACTGGGTCCCCACGTTTAAAAACAGTTCTGATGTGTTAAGTTTAAAATGGTTCAAAGGTATTGCACAGAAAGGAAAAAGAAGAGGGAACGGAGCCCCTTTAGGGACTTTGTTTGAATCTACAAAAAGGCTGGATTGAAACCTGCAGAGCATTGATAAAGAAGCTGCAAAATCTTTTATTCATTTGAAAGGAGTCGGAAGAGAGACACCGGAAGTGAGGCAGGAGAGACTGAGCTGTAGCACGCAGAGGGGTAGGGAGCGGAGACAGACAACTTTGTCATGTTGGCAAAAAGTGAACTTTTCTTCAAACCGGGAGCTGACCGTTGCCATCACTGACAGAAGATGGCACCTCCCACACTCACAGTTCCAGAAAATGTTACTTCCGTCTATGATTCTCCATGTCCTTACCTGTGAAATACAAATGAACTCCACAAATGAATTCTACACACAGGGTTTTGCAAGGGTCTGAGTGATATAATAGCTGTGAAAGTCCCTTATAAGCTGTGGCGAGCCACACAGATGCTAGTTATACTTATGACTGGTTTAATTTGATCCACCGTTCATACCACATATGGAATGGAAATCATGACACAGAGTCCCGGGGCAAAATTCAGATGAGACCAGGCAGGACTGGAATAGATAAGGTTCTGGCCAAAAGTAATTTCCACCAGACAGTTATTTGTAAAAGATCTAAAGCAGTTAGCTTTGTGCCAAGTTCTGAGGCCCACAGGTCCATATGCTCCCCTGAACTGTGTAAGGCAAGCGGCTTATATTAGCTGATCACTGATGAGTGATTTCTCAGTTTTAATGGTTTTCCTAATTGTGCTTGAGCATAAGCACAAATAGAGCCAGTCTGATTGCTCCAGAGAGCCATGCCTAATGGTTCTGGTGCATAGGCTAATGTGTTCTACTGCCTCCTGCTGGCATGTTCTTGAATTGCAGGCATAATATGCAGCCTAACCATGATGGCCTCTCCATCAGTGCTGCTTGTCTTGGCTGCATAATAAAATCACCTGGGAATCATGAAAAGTATCAATGCCTGCAGTCCACCTCCAGATACTACGATATAATTGGTTTTGGTGTATTCTGGGCCTTGGGATGATAGAAAGTATCCCCCAGGCAATTTATTATAAAGCCATGTTCAAGGATCACTTGTCTAGAGCAGAGGTCAGCCAATGTTTTCTGTAAAGAGCCAGAAATTCTGTAATGGGGGTAGAGACAGCTTTTCAGCCATATAGTCTCTGTCACAACTACTCAACTCTGACCTGATAATGTGAAAGCAGCTCTAGGCAACAAACACAGACATGACTATTTCACAATTAAGCATTAATTACAAAAAACAAGTAGCAGGCCACGGTTTGCCAACTCCTACTGTAGAGATTCACAACTTCAAGTGAGGTCTGAGAACTAGCAGCCTGGATGGCATCTGGGAGCTTGTTAGAAATGCAGAACCTCAAGCCTCTATAAGATCCCAGGAGACATGTATGCACATTCAGGTTTGCAAGGAGCTGTTCCATTGGGTAGGCTTTGTGAATCCAGCCCTGCCAGCATTACGGCACTGAAGTAGAGCATTCCCATCACTGTCAGCATCTCTCATGCCTGTCACCTCTATGAGCCTGGCTGTCTCCTACCTGCCACATTTCTGTAGCTTCTTCTCCTTGGTGACTCAGACAATCTGAGCGGCTGTCTACATTTGATCATGGTGCTTCCAAAGGGTCAATGGAGCCACATACTCAGTTTCTATTTTTCATAATAATAAACGGAGAGGATGTGGCTATGGAGCCCTATCAGGGATGCACCCCTGGTCTCAGGAACTATCCATTTAGACTTGTCAAATGTCATATAGCTTCCCCAATAGCTCATGCATGCTGCTCAAATACTGTGCTTGCTAAGAAAGTCTCATGAGTCCTCACCATCAGGCAAATTAATCCAACCTTAAAGAAAATGACATGTGTGAGACCTTCTGCCCCCTCTCCCAACAAAATTTGATCATTCCTTCCCCCATGCTAGCTTCATCCCCATATACACCTTTGTTCTTTCCCTTAGCACGATTATAGTAGAAATGAGCTTACCAGCTGTCTCCCCAATGAAATGCTAAGCCTCTTCCAGTCAGGCTCATGCATCATTTCTTTCTGCATCCATGTGCCTCGTGATGGGCTTTGATAGATAAAAACTTAACATATCAGGAACTCCCTAGTGGTACAGTGGGTTAAGCAACGCACTATGAAGCAAACCGCAGCCGCAGCAGCACGAGTTCGATCCCTGCTGCCGGCCAGAGAGGGGACCTACATGGCACAGCAGACCTCTCCTGCCTTGCCCGCTGCTCCCCTTAGCAGTGTATTTCGGTCAGTCTGCCTGTTCTGCTCCCCACTCTGTCTCCGGTGAATCCTCTCACCGCCCTGGACTCTGGCCTGTACCCCAGCTCTTGTATGTATAAATAAATAAATCTTTAAAAAAAAACTTAACATATCAACATTGGATTAAATTTAATTGACCTAAAAGTGAGTAACATTTTTTGCAGCTGGCATATTAAACTAATCACCACAGAACCTTTTAATGATAAATACCAAATAAAAGCCCATAAAATTGTTGCTCTCTAGAATAAGCTTTGGGAAATGTTGCCTCTCAGATAATAGCACTGGCCCAGATCCTACCTAAGCTTGTAATATTCCCTACAACTTGGACTCTGGCTCTGGCCTTTGACCAGCAATAAGGAGAAGGTGGCAGAGTTGCTGATAGGATGAATTTGGTTTCTGGCTGCCTGAACCATCTTTCCTGAACGGATGATCTCAGGGACACATTGTAATTCCCACCAGGCAGAGAGGAAGCTGGCTTCATGTGTTAGGGTTGCCACCAACTTAGTGCACAGCCAGGGCCACGATCCAAGTCCCTCAGCATGGTCCATGATGCCATCCAAGATGGCAAGTCCAGCTATTTACAAGGAGTTTCACAGGAGGTCACCACCTGTCAGCAAGGCCCCTTTCCTACCTACAGCACAACAGGGTGGAGAGTGGAGAGAGAAGACCCAGTTTGTGTCCCCAGGAGAATTGCTCATGGACCTAGAACCCAGAGTGATCTGCAATGAGATGTCTTTTCATGATGGACTTAAATCCAAAGTTCTACTGAATCAGAGGCTGTTCTAAAACGCTCATTTGCCTCATTCCTCCATCTGGTTTGGAGCTGACATTTGACAAGGCTTCCACCTAGTTCTGCCATGTGGACAACAGCAGCCCAGCCTGGGTAGAGTCTTGGCAGCAAATGTGGCATCAGGGCCAAGACTCTTGACTCCCGCCCAGTTCTGTCTGTGGCCATGGCTGGGCAGCCCACCTTCCCATGTGCTCATGCCCATGGGACAGAGACTTGTGCCCCAGCTCAGGAACACTTGGAGCATCTCTGCAGGTCTGCACACGGAGTCCCAACTAGTCACCCCATCACATCCCATCATGCTCAAGGAAGGTGAGGAAGGGGCCAGCCAGTGCTCTGTCTGATTTGGCATCACCTTCCTGGGCTTAGTCAAAACTGAGGAGGTCACACTAAGCTAGGAAGTAACACTGAGAAGCCCCCTCTCCTCTCTGGGCTTCTTTTTAGAGACGTAGCAACTGCTGGACCCGAGAACCATGCACGGCTGATACCAATTTGCATGTGCTTTGTGCCAGGTACATTTAATCTTGACAACAAGGCCATCCTACAAAGGGGACACTCTGAAAGGATTAGGTTGGAGCAAACCCAGAGACCAAAATGGAAGTTCACACGGTGAACTTGGCCAGTGATCTAGGAAATAGCCATAGAGACGTGAGAAGTCACACAGGAGAGGGGCCTCAGGCAACAAGGGGTGTTAAGCTGGCTACAGTACAGTGACTTGAACACCCTGGTGGGGAGATCATGGGGGATAGACAGATTAGCCCCTGACAAATAACCCCAGCTGAAGGACAAGGCAGTTTGGGTATTTGTATGAGACTGAACCATACAAAACTGCCACCACTCAATTATATGTGACCTACAGAAATAATCATTCATGTAATTCAAAGGAATTCCTAGAGTTGCTAGTTAGGGGCTGCTGGGTGAAGGGAGGAAGAGCTCATTCCCTGGAGCATCCTCCCTACTCTGCAGCTGTAGGAGATGACCCTTGGGCACAGAAATGCAGACACTGGCACAGGAAGGAGCAATGAACCAGCTCACAGGGGCAGGAGGAGAGTCCTGTCTACGCTGGCAGCACCCACCAGGAGAACCCAGATCAAGCAGGATCCAAACCCTGGGGAGCTCACCAATTGAACCCCATGCTGCCTCTGCTCCATTTCTACACCTTTATTGCTTCCTTCAGTGGCAAGTCTATGCTTCTAAGAATCCATCAGTCTTCAACTCCAAAATCTCCCACTCAGACAACATGTCCTGCACAGCAGCGCAAGCCTACGAGCCAGGCTGGGTAGTGGTCATCTGTCAACATGCACCAAGTTCCAAGTCCGCCCCAGGCCGGCGACATGGAAGGAGAAACAGCTGCAGCCGCAGGAAAATGGGTTGATAGAGACATAAATGGGGGCCAGGAGGACACAGAGCCAGTGGGGGCTCTGGAGGAGGGCTGGGGTCCATGCCTGGAAGCTTGAGCTCGAGCCCAAGCCGAGGGAAGCCAGGCCAGCCCTGTGCCTCTCCCCCAACAGCCCGCCCAAGGGTCTGTACAACAGGTGATTCACAGAGTTGCTCCCAACCCCAGTTCTTTCTGTGTTGTCCGTGAATCTGTGTTTCAAACTTTTAGGAATGAGTTATGACGCACCGCCCTGAAAATTCAATTACCTCGGCTAGACATTTGGTATAAATCAAAGATATATATAGCCAGGAGAGACATTAGTGAGGCTCCACAAAGGGGAAGCGACTCGGCCAAGGTCACACGGCAAACAACAGGGTGGACTGAGATGAATGAGCCACTCATAACTCCTGCCCATCTCGGCAGCACTGGCAAAGGGAAGGCTTGCCTCTGTCCACCGGCCCTTCCCCTTGGACGAGCAGAACAGAGAAAAGCCCTGCAGGCAGGCTGAGAGGCTGACGCAGACCGGCTCTGGTGCAGTCAGTAACTTGGGGGTGACGGACTGTGCGGCTGAGGATTAAATGAGGCGCGGTCTGGAGACCTCAGTTCAGCGATGGCGTCTGGTCCTGCCGAAGCAAGGTGTTCTTAATCCTCTGGGCTCTGCCATTTCTGTGCCTGGAAAAATGCTAGCCTGTTTGCTGGGGGTTTCTGAACCTACTTTTGTTAAATTTAGCAAAGTTTAACAAATATTTGTCATACTTAAAGTCTACTTAAAAAACCCCAACACGGGCCTCCCTGGTGGCGCAGTGGGTTAAGCAACGCACTATGAAGCAAACCACAGCCACTGCAGCATGAGTTTGATCCCTACTACCGGCCAGGGAGGGGACCCACATGGCGCAGCAGACCTCTCCTGCCTTGCCCGCTGCTCCCCTCAGCAGTGTACTTCAGTCCATCTGCCTGTTCTGCTCCCCACTCCATCTCTGGTGAACCCTCTCACCCCTGCACCTCTGGCCTGCACCCCAGCTCTTGTATGCATAAATAAATTTTTAAGAAAGATCACACTGACACCCCCACCCCCACTAACCCCATATAATAGGGCCCCATAGTCCCAGTACTAGTCAGCTCTGGAAAACAGACAACTTGAATATTTACCAATCTGAGAAGTGAAAAAGGGAATCTTGTTATTATTTTGATTTGTATGTCCTTTATTATGACTAATAGTGAAGCTCTTTTCATATATGCAGAGCTGTTTTTTTTTTTTTTGGAAGAAGGGGTGTGTGAGAGAGAGAGAAGGAAAGAGAGAGAGGTAAGGGGAGAGGGAGAACAGGAGAAAGAGTGGGAGTTCCCATACTAACTGCCTCTTTATAGTCTTACCCATTTTTAATTTTTTATATGACTTTGTATAATCCTCTTATAAATTCAAAAAAACAGCCTGGAAAGAAATGGGATGAATTTTTTTCCTGATTTATTGTTAATTCCATTTCTTTATCATGATATATTGGGTTGTCAGGAAAGTTATCACACATTTTTTTCTATGTTTTTCAAAGAAAACACAGGCCATGACTTTTCCAACAACTATATATATATATGTATAATATACATATATATTATATATAATAACCTCCTAATTGGTCCTAAGATTTCTATTCTGGCACCAACTGTGATCTTCTAAAAGCTGAAACCAGCCCTTGTTGCTCCCTTGCTTAAAGAACTCCCATGGGTTTCCAGCACTCTTGGAATAAATGCCACAAGTTTGCCATGACCCAAGAGACCCGCTTAGGCCCTGAAGCTCCTGTTGCCCACCCGGTACCACAGCCCCCCTCACCTGTTGTGACGCACAGTGCACAGGCGCTTTCCCCTATCATATCTTTGTTGCCTTCTCTCCTTCCAGAATGTTCTATCCTCCTGTCTCCAGCTACAGCAGAGAGGAAATTGTTCCATCAGGTCTCAGTTTAAGTGTCACCTTCTCAGAGAGGCACCCTCCATCACCAGGCAGGCTTCCTGTGTCCCCAGCTCAGCTCATTGTCTGTCTCGCTGCTTATTCCTCACAGTGCACAGGGCCGTCTTTGCCTGCTTCCGTCTGTCCAGCCCTCCAGAATGTATTCTTCATGAGGGTAGGCCCTCCCCTGCTGGTTCACCATCACAACCCCAGCACTTGCCATGACCCAAACACTGTCAGCCCTCGCCAGTTCTGTAATGCGTAGATTCACGTCAACTCAGAGTTTTCATCTCCTTCCCCAATGGCTTTTCATTTTTCTGCAGCTCGCAAATGTACTTAACTCCCATTTTTGCTCAGGCCTACAGTCACTCATTGAGGATCCTATTCACTGAGCCCGCTCTGTTCCTGGCACCCAGGCTGCAGTGGTGAGCATCAAGGCAGAGAAGACAGTTGCACTCCAAGAGTTTGAATCCCAGTGTCGGGCTGACGGACCCACCACAAAATACCAATGGAGGGAGAAATGATTTTAGAGAATGGCAAGTCTATGGAGACAGGAAAGCAAGTTGAAGTGAAAGAAGACTGGAAAGGGAGGGTCCCCTGAGGCGGGAACCGCTGAACTCAATGAGAAGGTTGCCATGGAAGGAGCCTGAGAAGAGCACGTGAGCACCGGGCGAGGCAGAGGTGGGGCTCCCTGAGTCCACTGAGGGGTGAGCTGCAAGGTGTGGCAGGTGGAGGGTAAGGTCCTGGAGAGCTTCCAAGGTACTGCAGGGGGCGCTAGTCTAATCGCGATGGCCAGTGCTGCTGGGCTCTCACCCGGGAAAGGCACCATCTTGACTTGAGGGTTTATCATCCTCTGATCTATCTAGAAATTATTTTAGAAAAAGGCAGAAAGAAATGCCAGTCTAACTTCCTATTATTTTTTTACAAAATGACTAGCCAATGGTTCCATTTGTGAATAATTTACCTTTCCAATTCCAAGACTTAATTTGAAGTTTTGTGGGGTTTTATTTTGGTGGGGGGGGGTTAACATATACTAAAGTTTCTTTGGGTGTTGTTAGTATATCCAAGGGGCTCTATCCTGTTGATTGGTTTCCTAAAACCAAACATTATGATTATTGTAGTTTTATGATATAGTTGAAGATCTGCCGATACCACCCTCCCTTTATTAACATTTTTTATAGAATTGGCTTCTTTTTGCATATTCATTAATTTCCCAGGTAACTTTCAAGTCCTTTTGTCAACTTTTGAAAGTGAAACCCTTAATGTTTTCATTGTAATTCTCTGGGTTCATAGATGGATTTATTAACAGATTAAAGAGGAGTTAAATCTTCATGATATTATGATTTTTCTACTAATAAATACTGCCTGTAACTACTCACTCTCATAGTATGTTCAGCATTTTAGAAACCAACATATATTATTGATTTATTAAAATGACTTACATAAAAAATTGGAAAACAAACAAAATATAAAAGAAAATGCAGAAGAAGTAGTCTCTAATTTCATCACACTGAGACACACTGTTAACTGTGTGTGCAGGGCACAAGCTCTAGAAAAGGGACTTTTATAGAACAAATTGAGTTGTATGTTGTTTAAAAATGAAACTTCACATTGGATCACATCATGGCATAAGGCTGCCCAGTATGGTGGAAACACCACTCCCCAGCGGTTAACTATCTCAGGGATGTTTTGGCAACATTTTGTTCTTCCAAGTGGTGCTGCAGAGAACACACCTGTATACAGCCCTTTGTTCTCCTGATTATTTCTCAAAACTATAGTTACTGTGGTTCCTTTGACCTCTGGTTCCCTTGCTAGTTTTACATGTTGTACAAGACCTCTTGGTTGATATTAAAGATCTTGAAGCTTCATCTGCCAAAGGTGTGGTGGATTTACCTAGTTTGTTGCTGGTCTTTAAATGATATAGAGTATATTGAGTGGGGGTGGTTGAATTTTTCAATATTTGAAGGATTTGGTAAAAGATGAGTATCTATCTGATTTGATATTCCTTTCCAATAGCAAAATTTCAAATATAATTTGTTGAACTCCATGCCTCTGTTTTCATTTTGAAGCCTTTTGAATCTATCCAAGTTTGAGTTTACAGGAGTTATCTATTCTATTCTATTGATCTGTTGGTGGGTTCTCACACCAGTGCCAAACTACTTTTATTACTATTTTCATAATACTTTTCAATATCCCAAAACTAAGGATCCTCTTGTTGTTCCTCCTCTTTCTATTCTGAACCAGAATAGAAAAAAGTATCGATTCGACAGCAAGAAGCCTATACATGCTGATTGGTATGTTTGTTTAAGGATTAATTCCATGCTAAGCACAGGAATGCTAAAATGGAAGAGAAGGGAAGGAGCTCTTCTATCCTGACTACCTGCTTTCCAGGAATAAAGGAGCTCACTGAAAACTACAGTCCCAAATGCACCGACCCCGGGTTTGGGAGTCCAGAGCCATCTCCCCCATTTCCCACTGTCGTACTCCCAGGTGGTACTCCCGGGTCACATTCGCCAGAACAGGCGTACCTCCATCAGACCCCAGATGGCGTGCAGGTGAAGTACTAGAGGAATGAACAGAAATTGCTTTGAGACCTCAAATCCAGAACCACTGTTTAGGGAGATGGATGTGACATCAAAGATATTTTGAAGGGCTTTAGAAGATACTGAGCAAGCACTGCTTGCAGAATGCCACAGGGGACTGGAAGTCACCAGTTCTTCATTTTAATACATGAATACAATAAATGTGAAATAGTGATGTCTTTCAATGTTAAGTTTTATAAGAAGTAGCCATGATTTTCTGTGTGGAGAGTTCCTACTTGGTCCTTGGTAGACAAGAAAGGGAATGATGATTTCAAAAGAGCTTGGGAAACATTCTTTAGCCTGTGGTCTCAAAACTTGCCCCTTTGCCTCCCCACCGTCTCCCTCAGACTACAGTGTGGAGACACTGCTGAGAATGAACAGTTAGTAGCTCTGTTCCCACTTGTCAAGTTTCCCTGGTGCCTGTCTGGGACCAGACAGAAGGGAAAGGGGAGACTGGGTCACCTGGCCATAACCAAATCACAGTCATAGGGAGAATCTCCCCTCTCCCAAGATTCCCACCCTCTAGTTAATGCCTCAAGAACTAATCCAGGCACTGCCTTGAGGGACTGTGCAGTGGTAATTCAAGTCCCATGTCAAATGACCCTAAAAACAGATTATCAGGTGGCTTTCACCCATACAGTGAGGATTTAAAAGCAGAATTTTCTCCCACTGGTAACAGAAGAGGCCATCAGAGAGATTGGAAGCACAAGAGGATTTGATGTGGCTTTGCTGGTTCGAAGGCAGAGACAGGGAATGCAAAGTTTTAATTGCCCAGAGACTCCCCACCCCAAATGTGGCCAGCAAGGAAACAGGACCCCGTCCTCCACCCGCAGGGGCTGAACTCTGCCGGACCCTGAACGCTCTCGCATCAAATTTCTTCTCCCCGCTGCCCCTAAGCTCCCAGACTACAACTCAGCCCAGACGTCACCTTGAAATCAGCTTTGTGAGTCCCTGAGCAGAGCAGCAGCCATGCCAGGTGAGGCGCCCGAGCCCCAGGCTGCGAGCTAGTACAGTGCGGTGCTAAGCCACGATGCCTCTCCCGGACTCACTGGCCCTGCAGGGCAATGGGAGGCTCCTCCCAGAGCTGCTGAGCCTGGCGGCTCTCGGTCTCCATCTTTGCAAGAAATTCCCTGTCAAAGATCAAAAGTTAGCCCGGCATGGCTCCTGACAGGAAAACCAACTGCTCCTGCCTGGCGCGGCGCCACCAGATCTGAGGGGAAGGGAGAGATCTGCCCATATAATGGTGTCCCTGGCAGCTGGGACAGCGGTGCAGCAAGCGTGACCCATTAACACATCAAGAGGACGCCAGGGGATGGCAGCAGTAAAGCCCCGCTTTGATTTTTGCAGGCGTCTAGGGGAGGAAGAAGGCAACAGCGGCTGTGTTCTGAATCCAAAGTTCTGTATTTCTTTACCTTCAAAAGGGGAAATCGGCTAAGCCCTCGCAATGGAAGAAAAGAGAAGGCGGGAGGGGAAGCAAGACTCCCAAGCCAGGCGGCCTCAGCGAGGAAGGGCGGGCCAGGGCTGCTGGGTGGTGGGCACCGCAGCGCCTCTTCCAGAATGTCCAAATGCCCCCAACAACCACCAGGCACCACAGCACCCATCCTTTGAGATTTAGACATATTCAAGTTTTCTAAGCCTCAAATTAGCCCTTGTAAGAGCTTATCTTCTTTCTCCCCAATTGACTTTAATCAAGTGCTTCAGAAGCTGGGAAATATTTTAAGTTAATCAGGCCCTTAATGTGGGCGCCTGGGGAATGCCACAGAGGCGCTCGTCTCTCCCCATTTGCCACATTTTTGTTGTCTCTTCCCTTCCTCCCTTCCTCCCCACCCCATAGTGCTTGTGAAATGCTGGCAGCCTTGTCTCCGGAATGACAGGGAGGCTGAGGGAGAGCAGAGGCAAAGAGCTGCACACCGCGCAGCAAGATCCTGAAATGGTCTTCGTGACAATGGCCGCCAGGTGTTCACCCCAACAAGAGTCTCCTCACTTTCATACCAAAAAAAACACACAAAAAAACCCTACATTTCACATGTCCTTAGAAGGCACTAAGCACTTGGCGTGGCTCCGGTTTGACCAGAACATGCAAGTAAGGGACCTCGTGTCTGGTCCCCAGCAATGAGGCCCCGCTGGTCCCGACCAGGAGAGGCAGGAGCACAGACGCCGGGAGCGCACAGCAACGCCCCGCACCCCACGCCCGCCTTTCACATGTGCGCGCGCCCGGCCACACGCTCTCTTCCCGCCGCTTTACTGTCGATGAAACTGCCCCGCAGGCTAAGGAATCAACCTCACAGAGGTCCTGCGGCTCTTGTGCTATGTGACTGTGAACTGGGGACCCCTCGGGAATTCCAAGCTGGACCCTGACACACTCTCAGTCGGGTTAAGGAGATAAACCGACCACAGGGGCTGAGGCGGGGTTGCAGGACCCGGACGGGCAGGCAAGGGTCAGACGCACGGCCCTGTGTGTGTTAGGTCAGGCTGCCTGAATGGGATCGGAGGCGGGAGTTTGTGTGCAAGAGGCTGCTTAAGGAAGAAGACAAACAGGTGCGAGAGGGGGAGAAGAACCAAGGGGGTAAGGTAGCCAAGCAAAGATGCTTTTTTGGGGGGAGGGGCTATCCAGCAGGGACTTTGGGGCACATAAATGACATCTCAAGTCGGCCCTGTGTAGTGGAGATCCGGCCTCTTGTACTCCAGCACCGTGGCTTTGGCACCCCAGAGGGCACGAGAGCTCCAGGCAGGCACCTGGGGAGTTAATGGGTGCAAGAATTGGAGACAGAGAACATGGAACTGGGTGACACAGGCATATGGCATAGCCACGCGGGACCGGGGACACAGGGAGAGCCCGGCATTCTACCTGACCCTGATGCCTCTGGCTAACTTGTAGCGTGGGCTGCTGCGGAAGCTCTCAGTGGGCATCTGTGCGACCGCAGCGGAGACCACCCCCGCCTCACAGCACGACCGCAGCCAACAAGTGAGGGCGCGCGGGCACAAGGTCACACGTCTGCGGAAGATGAAGAAACAAAATGCAGGAACAAACAAGTCTTAGATCCCCAGAACAAAATAGTGGCTGCCAGAAGGGAAGGAGGAGGAGGGTGGGTCACTGGGGGCAAAGGAGGAGAAGCCGCACTCTTAGTGCAACTAGAACGCAGCACAGGCAGATGTTGATTTAGAGTGCCACACATCTGAATCCTGTATAAAGCTCTAAACCACTCTTGCTTCAATAAAAAAACATATTTAAAGGAGGGAGTATGGCCTAAAATCAGCATAGGCGCCCCATGATGCAGCATTTCTTAAACTGCAATTAAGTCACCCCTGAACACGGGACAAGACAAAACCCCGCTGAAAAGTCATAATGCAAAGGCTTGCAGATGGCCCCTGGGGGCCCAGCCCCCACCTTCCTGTAGGGGTGGACATCTCCCCGCCCTGAGGTGAGACCACACAGGCAGACTAATTCTTTCCAACACACCACCCACCTCTCCCCTGAGAAACAAGCTCCACCTATACACCATGGAATACTACTCAGCTATATTAAAAAAAAAAAAAAGATGAAACCTTGCCATTTGCAGCAACGTAGATGGGACTGGGGGGGATGACGCTAAGCAAAGTACGTGCGAAGGAGAAAGACAAATACCAGCTGGTTTCATTCATGTGTGGAATATAGAGAAACAAAACAAAGGAACCGAAAACTAAGCCAAAACAAACCTTAGAAATCTGAGTGGAGAATCGGGGCAACAGAGGAGCAGGATGGGGATGAGGGCAAAAGGGTGAAGGGGTCCAGTGGGCAATGGTTGAGGGTGGTGGGTGCCCTGGAGGTGTGGCAACATACATTGAAAGGTGGGAACATAGTCCCCTGGATTACGTACAGTGTTGAAAACCAACATTACTCAGTAAAATAATAATAATAATAATAATCTTAAAAAAAACACAAAACTCCCTTGTTATAGTTGAGAGCTGCCCTGTGCAAACCTAACTAAGACCTGTGCGCTCACCTGTCCCCCTCCAGAGGCGGCGGCAGTGGTAAAGTTTGCAGAGAGGGCCCATCTGATGGGAGTGGAGGGCAGCAGAGAATTTGTGGGGGCTGGTGGTCTCTAATCTAGCTCCATTGTTTCTGTTCTCTAATTAAGTGCCTGTGCTCACACTCGCCCCACACCTTCCCGAGAAACCGCTATAGTGAGCAGATACGTAAAAGCTGACAATTAAATTGTCTTATCAAATTTTCGCAGCTTATTAAGTTGTTCAATTGCATGGGAAATGATTAGTGTCTGTAAATTGAGGAAGAGGCTGCAGACGGGAGCTGGGGGAGCTGAAGGCAGTCCCCTAGAAGGGGGGTGCTGCGCAGGCCTCCCTGAACTCCCCTTCCAAGTCCTCAGAGGGCCCAGCAGGCCCTGTCTCGAGCCTCCAGGCGGCAAGGAGACGCGGAGGTGAACTGACTTCTCTGAGGCCCCAGGAGAGCCAAGGACTTGCAGCCGCAGGCTGAGCTCGCAACAAAGCTGGCGGCTGAGCTGGTAGACGGATTCGGGGAAGCCACTTGCACCCCTACGCACTTACTCATCCCACGCAAATGAGGACAGGAACCTGGTCCTGGCCACCTCTGGCTCTTCCTTAGTGCTTTGCTGGGGAGCCTGGTCCTCAGAGACAGACCCCACAGCCACCGTGTCCAAACCCAGCTTCCACTCTGGCCGTGAAGCAAGTGACTTGACAGAGGAGACCCTGGCAGGACCCCTTCCTGCCTGCCTGGGAGGGCGGGCCCCCCGTGGCTACCCAGATTCCGTTTCTGCGGTGGCCGCGGCCTTCCTACAGTGACACGTTCCTGTGTCTGCTATGGAGCTGGGTTTTTTCTCTATTTCCGATATGAAAGAAAAGCACCTGTGTCTCATTTCCCTGGAATGTCTCATTTAGGTTAGTTATTTCTATGGTGATGGTTCAGCCTCCCTCCACCTCATCCACCCAAAAAAAAAAATCTACACATTACAGTGACGTGAACAAAGCCCTCGGCCACACTTGACAACCATCATTTCCTCTGTATGAGATTTCTTCCCTTTGGTTATTTTTTCAAAATCCATTATTTGTTTGAGCTCGGTTCCCTGACAGTATGGAGGAGCTACAGAGCCCCCACGGGACCCCAAGAGAGGGGCCGGGGGTTGGGAACTGGGAGGAAAACTTTATGGCGGAAGAGAGCCCCTATCCCGATTGGATCAACGTGTCTATCTTGGATGAAACCTGAGGAAGGACAGTTTGGCAGGAGGCTGGCCCGGACCAGCCGGGCAAAGAATGGCCAAACCAGAGTACTGGAGTGGCTCTGACAGCCGGAAGCCAGGGCGAAGCAGAATCCCACCCCCCTGCCCCCAGAGCAGGCCAGATCCGCCATGACTGGTAGGAATGAGTGGAGAGCTGGAGTCAGCCTCTACCCAGCTCGCTCCCGTCCTGACGCGGAAGCCAGCAGTGCCACCCTATCGGCAGCAAGATGGCAGCGCACCAGCCAGGACAGCCGTGATGGCAGCGGTCACAGGGACTTTGGCACCTGCACCAGCCCCGGCGACCCTCTAACTGCCCGCGATGGGCATTGTTCTCTCTGATGGCAGAACTCCTTATTAGCCCTTCTCAGCCTCCTCGAGAGGAAACGGGGCTGAGAACAGAGCGGCTCATTTCCTTACTTGCATCTGACTTCGCCACCTGGTTTCCTTCAGCGTCGGGGCCTGGAGCTCACGGGGGGCCTGGCAGACCGTGGGTACCGAATGTGCCTGTGGGTCCTCAGCCTTGCCCAGCGAACACGTGTGGTGCCTCGCCTCATGCACCCCAGCTCTGTGATGCCCACCCCGCCCTCCCAGGAGGGCAGGCCCAGGCAGAAAGAAATGCTATCGCCAGCCTGCCAACCTGCCAGCTGTGCCCGAGCTGCTGTGCCTTGGGAGGAAAGCGCCCCAGCCTGGTCGGCATCACAACATGTCTTTCCCGACGCAGCGGTTGACCCGGAACTCGGGGTGCTGAGAAGCGCTGTGGAATTTAGCTCATGGTGGGACAGAGCAGTGGTGGCTATTGGGGGAGAGGAGGCTCATCCCGTACCTCTTTGAGGAGACCCACAGTGTGGCAGGAGACACGCCCTGTGCTAGGTTCTGGGAATACAGAAAAAAACACATTTCCCTTAGAACAATGGGACCCCATGACCCCGTATGAGCTGAAGGCCGTACAGCCTTCCAGCCTATCCAGTTTAGTAAGGAGAAGCTGAGGCCCAGAGGGGTACTTGTGACCTGTGGTTCACGCCCATTGGCCCCTTCCTAGAGACTGTCCCTGAAAGGTCCAGAGGAAA
Organism: Galemys pyrenaicus; assembly: GCA_019455555.1. NCBI lineage: Eukaryota > Metazoa > Chordata > Mammalia > Eulipotyphla > Talpidae > Galemys > Galemys pyrenaicus. The sequence continues at coordinate 3,279,333 of JAGFMF010011458.1, read as the reverse complement.
AGGCCGTGCTTTGGGCTTTCGGCCAGGCAGGGCCTCGGTGGCGGACACGTGTGTCTGTGGGAGACGAAGAACAGCGCCCGGAAATGATGGGAGCTGTGTGGAGAGAAACTTCAAATCTGTGACCATTCCGCTGCTTTCCAATGAGCCAGGTGGAGTTGTCTGTGTCACCTGCCACCAGGAAGTTCTGGCCAACGATGAGACCTGGCTGTGCCCATTCCCCCCACATCTGCTTCTGCTTCATGGCTTACCTTGACTGCTGGCCTCACTGGCCACGCTCACTAGGCACGACCATGCTGCGAGGCTGCTGTCTTGTCCTCCAGTTCCCCTCTCCGCCAGGGTCTCCCAAGCTACAGCTGCAGCCTCCCAAAAGCTTGGTGCGCAGTCCCCACCATCAAGGGTCTTGATGACTCGTGGTGAGTTGAGCTGGAAAGATGAAGAAAGAAAGGAGCGTGAGTCTTGGCTACGGAGGCAAGGTGGGTGTGCTAGAACAGTGGAATGAACCAAATGCAACCTGAGCAGAGCGATGGTATAAGACGCCTGATGAGAGGCAGCCGTGAAAAGGGGAAGACATGAGAAGTACAGAGAACGCTGAGACAAGACTCCAGGGTTCTCTGTCATGACCAGCAAACCAACAAGCTAGTCAGAGACCTCTGCCTGTCCCCCCCAGATCACACATCCTATCAAATGTGGCCGCAGGGGGCCTCCCTGGTGGCGCAGCAGGTTGAGCGCCACACTGGGAAGCATCTGTGGCACAGCAGCGCGAGTTTGATCCCTGGCCAGGGAGGGGACCCACGTGGCACGGCAGACCACTCCTGCCTCCCCCGCTGCTCCCCTCAGCAGTGGATTTCAGTCCATCTGCCTTTTCTGCTCCCCACTCTGTCTCTGGTGAATCCTCTCACCCCCACACCTCTGACCTGTAACCCAGCTCTTGTATGCGTAAATAAATCTTAAAAAATAAAAAAAGGTGGTCCCCTCTCCCGCCTCCCCAGGTCAACAGCTGCCTGGCTCTCCTTCCTCTCCTGACTCCTAAGCTAACGATTCTACCAGGAAGATTCTGCCCCTGCTCTCAGCCTCTCCTGCAGACCTGGGCATGCTACCAACCCCCACGCACCACCCCTGAGCAGGTCGCTGAGCCTAAGTGAGGGGTCCCACCCACCTTGTCCCTGCTAGGATCGCAAGGCAAGAAAGGGCTGCTAGAACAGGTCTCCTGCTGTCTCTTCATCTGACCAGACAGAGGAGCTGGGAGAACCCAGATGGCAGCTGTGGGGAGCAGTGGCTGGGGGAAGCAGCCTTGGTGGTCAAACACTGTTTTGGAGGCATCAGGCAAACTACCTGCCAACGTGGCTTCCTCCTGGAGTCCATGTTGACAGGAGCCCAGTGTCTGCCTGCAAGAAGCTGGGGAGGAGCATCTGCCAACCCAGTTCCCCTTAAAAGGAGAGGTCCACCTCCAACAAGCACACATGACCCCCCGGGGGTGCCGGGGACCAGCCAGCAGTCAGCAGAAACAGAAACACCCACAAGTTTTGTGTTACAAAGCACACATCACAGTCACTTTCTCCACGCATTCCTTAGAAGTTTGGGGCACAAACTTTCAGCCTTATCTTTCCCAGGGTGGTTGCCAGGAGCTGGCCCTAGCAGCCATGTTTCCTTTTAAGCATACTCAGAATGGGTGTCAGTAGCCCCTGAGGGTCCTGGTAAGAGACGAGAAGTGGATCAGGCTCTCTCCAGGCAAGGGGGGAAGGAAAAAAGAGAAGAATTGGGATGGCTTGGAACAAACAGCAAGCTGAGGAAGTGGAATGGGGAAGTAGGATCTGCCACTACTGTATGAAGTCAAGGTTTGCAAACCTAACTCCAGTGTGCGGGCTCTAGAATCTCATCACCAGGGCACAAATCCCAAGTGTGTCCTTCACTTACTGTGTGACCATGTGTGAGTTACTCTACGTCTCTGAGCTTAACCTTGCTTATCAATAAAATAGCAGCTACTGCCTAGGACATGCACGGCCCTCAGACAGCCTCTGGTCGGCAGCATTTGCTCCAACTTGGTCCTGATGTTCACCCCACCAGGAACTTCCATGAAGCTTGGGTACCCTGAAAACAGGTAGACAGAGAAGCCTGCATTACAGTCTCTCGTGATCTCAACATTCTGTTTAGAATAGGCATGCTTGGCTGAATCAGACATCCACTCCACCGTAACTTGAGATGAAGAGCTCACCCAAGACAGAGAAGGACAGCACCCACGTTTTATACTCCTCCATTGTGAAAGTGATAGAATGTTATCTAAAGATACACAAATACCAGGCCTTCCTGGTGGTGCAAGGGGTTAAGACTCAACACTATCAAGGTATCAGCAGCCACTGCAGCATGAGTTTGAGCCCCAGCCAGGGAGGGGCTCAGCATGACCTCTCCTGCCTCGCCTGCTGCTTCCCTCAGCGGTGTGTTTCAGTTAATCTGCCTGTTCTGTTCCCCACTCTGTCTCTGGTGGATGCTCTCACTGCCCAACCTCTCTGGCCTGCACCCCAGCTCTCATACGCATAAATAAATAAATCTTAAAAAGAGGGACACAAATACCTGGCCAGTCTACCTTAAGCCTTTGGCAACCAGTTCACTTTATCCTGGTTCTTCTTCAGGCCTGAGCCTTCTGTACATAAAATCTGGGCCTCTATGGCATTTGAAATTAAGGTTCTGCCACTTAAAAACAGAAAAACAAAAGGTCTGAATACCATCCCCCTGGGGGTGACAGGACCTCCAGGAACAGATTGCACCTTTGAAACCCACAGGCCTCACTTCCCTCCAGAGGGAACTTTGCCTGTTGGAGAACACAGAACGCCCAACCCGATGAGAGGAACATGGGGAGAGGGCTAAGGAAATACCACTCTTGACACGTGTTTGGTAAGAAAGACTGCATCGTGATGTCATTATTTATTTCAAGAGCCTTTCTTTCCCACCTACGAGCCATGGTTTTCAATTTTGCAAAGCCCAACCTGAGTTCATGGAGAAGAAATAGGGCATCCGCTTCACGGACTGTAACCTTTGAAGACGCATTTAAAAGGGAAATAGATATGAATAGCCAGGGAGGGGCTGAGAGGAGGGACAGCGACCCTGCCCAAGGGCTGCCCACAGATCTGGCTCATGCAGGTCAGCCGCTGTCTCCCAGGTAAGAAGAGAGCTTGAGCTGCCCTCTGCCCTGGGCCCTGGCCCTGGCCCTCCTGGGCCCTGGGGTTGGAGGAGCACTCCAACATCCGGCGTCAGGGAGTAAGGAGAGTCAAGAGAGGAGAGTAGACAGGGAGAAACCCTCAACAAGAAAATTGCAGCGCCCACGTAGAGTCCAGGCCTGCTGTCCAGCCCCAGGGCGTTGCTTGAGAGTCAGGCTGGACGGAAGCATAACATCTAAGGGCTTTGATAAGGACAGCAGAAAAGGCCACTCACACCAGAGAGGGCAGCTGACCCCACGAGAAACGCCCCGAACGCCACCCCTTGGACACATGCTTTCCTTGAAAAGACCGCATGCGTTTTTAGGAGGACTCCTGCAGAGGAGAGTCCTTTCAATTACTTGTTTTTGTGCTTTCTTTCTTGAAAGAACGTTTTGAAACTCCAATACCTTAGAATGACATTCATCCTTCAAGGCTGGCATTTGTACAAGGATGCTTTTGTTTTAGGTTTTGTTTTGGTGCAAACAACACAAACGCTGGCTAACTTTGAAGGAATTTATTAAAAGGATACAAGGTTCCTCAAAATCAAAGGCCAAGTCATGAGTGAATTATGCCCTGGGAAGGACAGGGACTAGGTGGCACCCGAGGATGCCAACTCATGACGTGTCTTTCTAGAAGGCTTTGTCTACCTCCCCCAGCTCTGGGCACAGACTGACAGCTCCTCTAACCATATCAAAGGAAGAGGAGGTAATTCAATTTCCCGAAGGGAAAACTCACACTTCTGTTTTGACAATTTATCATTTACGTGTCTTTTTCATGTACGAAAAGTATTCAAACAAAGCTTTTAGTCGAACTCCCAAACTGCAGGGAAAAATTGGGTTCTGTAGAGGAGCAGGTGGGGGAAGAAGGTCGTGTTTCTTTTTAATCTCATTCCATCTTAATGCATACTCTGGATTAGATGCTGATTAATTTGGCACCAAGGGCACTGTTAATCAGCAGCATGTCAGCAATCATTTCTAGTGCCATTTAAATTATAAAGCATGGTGGGATTAACTGCACTTTTGCAAATTACCTCTTTATAAAAGTATAAGTAAAGCTGATGTGCACTCCAGGCATTTTATCACCCCCTGTTTACACTCACTGCGATTCTGGGGATTATCACAAGGTCTGGCTGAGCTGATGAATTTGGAGAGAGCATGTTTAGAGTATTTAAGGTGTTCTGAGTTGAAGAGCTGTTCCCAGAGACTGGGGATTTCCCGAGTTGGTTTCCAGAGTGAGGACCAAGCACATTTTAGACAACACTTGGCACAGGTGAAGCAGGGGCGAACCTGGGATGTGCCTGTTCTTCCATCCAAGGAGAGTGATGGGGTGTTTGGGGTCCATAGCAGCCCCTCAGGCGGAGCCCAGGGGCCAGCAGGCCGCCTCTGCCTGGACATCATGATGACCTTTCCATTCCCTGGGGACACAGGAATGCTGTGGAGTGCTCCCACCAGGAGCTGACAGGAAGGAAAACCCATCAACCCTAATATGGGCTCCTAATATGCTCAAGGAGTTGGCTTTAGTATTTGGGGGGCTTCCTCCCAATGACAGAAATATTAAGAGCAACAAAATTGGAAAACCCTGAAAATAAAACAGAAAATCAAAAATTACCCACAATCCTATTCCCAAGGACAAGCAGCAGCATTTCAAACACTTGCTTGAGGGGCCTCCATGGTGGCGCAGTGGATTAAGCAACGCACTATGAAGCAAACCGCAGCCACTGCAGCACGAGTTCGATCCCTGCTGCCGGCCAGGGGGGGACCCACATGGTGCGGCAGACCGCTCCTGCTGTGCCCGCTGCTCCCCTCAGCAGTGTACTTCTGTTGATCTGCCTGTTCTGCTCCCCGCTCTCTGTGGTGAATCCGCTCACCCCCCACACCTCTGGCCTGTACCCCAGTGCTTGTATGCATAAATAAATAAATCTTTTAAAAAAAAAAAAAACACTTGCTTGAGGCTTCCCCTGGGGTGCAGGGGTGCCTGTGAGGTGTGTTCATCCATGTTGTTTTCAGTACTTTTCGTGCAAATGGGGAATAAATAACCAAATTTATGTGCATAATTAGGGTCATAATAGATGCACATTTTCACATTCTGTGTTTTCACTTACCATGATATTGTGTTTGCCTATGTCATTCTAGTCTTCAAAATATTTTTTTAAATGTGTACTTTGATCATAAAAGTAGTACAGGCCCCTGATATAAAACTTTACAGCCTACAAAATGGTATTTCACCCTTGTTGTCTCACCAAAAGCCGTTATCACTATTTACGTTTTGTTATTGTCCATGTGCCTTTTTCCTTCCTGTTCATAGATGGATGTATATGCTTGTGTAAATAAACATATTTTCATACCTTCATATGCTTTAATTATACACTCTGCATATAATACACATTGTATGTAGCATGTATTATATATTATGTGTTACACATACATTTCTACAGCTTTGTATTACATTCACATTAGGTAAAGTTTTCATGCAACTTCAGTGTTTTAAAAACCTCATTTTCATGACAAACTAATACTGCATTATATAGTAGGACCACAACTGCCTCACCAGTCCAAAATTTGGGGACATTTGGGTGGTTTCTAACATTTATGATGATAAATGGTGCAGGGAAGGACAACTTTGCACATGAAATGTCTCATCTGTCTCTGATGTTTGCTGGAGCCTTGGGGAAACTCGATTTTGGCTCAATTTTATGTTAGACTTAAAAAGCTGTCCTTTCTTCCTCCACCCCCAGGGCACCTGTGAAGACAGGAACTCTCATTAACTAAAGCAAGTGATTTCTGTTTTCTGGAATGCTTCCAGCGATGCAGCGCTCACTACCAGCTGGGTGCGGTCTTTCTACCTGATGCTTGGGCGGCATCCTCAGCACTAGAAGGCCCTTCCTTAGGTCAAAACAGGACTTGCCAATGCCATGGCTATGTATCAGGGCATGGGGATGAGCCAACTCCTTCTCCATGATTCTTCAAATAATTTCAGACATTTCTCTATCCTCTCCTTTCTCCAGGCCTGTGAACTGGAGTTATTTGAATTTCCTCAAGTATGGATGTTGGAGGTCTTGCCTCTGGCACCCCTGAAACTCTATTCTTCTTTGAGAGAGGCCCAGCCAGGGTAACCCCTCACTCTTGCTCCAGTTCACACTTATCTAGGAAAACTTTCGATCCCAGAGAGTAGCTGCCCCAGGTAAAGCTCACTCACCTGGACTGTCTCAGCTCTTCCCTCCCCAGCTGTACACTTAAGGTCTGTTCCTGAGTCTCTGTGGGTCACCAAAGTTGAAGGATGAAGTGAGGTGACGGGCACATGTGCAGTTCACCAAGGCCTGGGCAAGGTTTCAGCTCAGTGCTGTGCAATGTGCCCTGTCTGGAGATGAATTCTCCACCTGGGCAAGTTCAGGGCAATGAGGAGGGAATGCACCATTCAATAGCCCCCTTAAACCCTACAGCGGCCAACTTCCTGGTTCCAGGGAGTCTGTGAGCTCAGGATTTCCAGTGTTCTCACAGGCTGCCGTACGTTGCAGAAATGTATGGTGGAAAGCAGAGCTGGTGTACTTGGACTTGCTGATCCGGAATGACCCTATCAGGTACACAGGGGCATTAAGTCAGATATGCCCAATAAGTGGGGAGGCTTCAGGCATGGCTGGTTCTAGGTGACCCATTCAGTTCTACTTCTGAACTAAGCAGTCTGTACATACACACACACACACACACACACATTCCTCAGGCCCAGGGTCTCAAGACCTGGAATCAGCTCAGGAAAAAATAAATGGTATTTTTTATGCTGCACAATCTGATCAAAAATGAAAATATTTGTAAAGTTCGATTAAAACGTAATTTTGGAGAAGGTATAAAAGAATGGTTGGAACTCTCTGGCAGCTCTGATAATGAGTCCTGCTGTTCCCACCAATTCCAGACAGATCCAGCATGGACAGAAGCCATAAGGCGGGCAGCTAGGAAGGCGAGCTGGAGCTTGGGGTGTCCCTAATCTCTGGGAAGTCATCAGGCCCACGGCTCGGGTGACATCAGGGACAAACCCTGTCAGGAGGGAGGACAGTTACTTAAATTTCACTAACTCAGAGTCTCTGGATGGAACTCGTGAGAAGTAGGTGAATAAAGGTGTTGGAATACCTTTCAAACACTGTTGCAAGCATTGATTTTCATTTTCTCTTCCTGCTGTTTCTGTAGTTGTCATTGCTGCTAAGATGTTTTGTTACTGCCTGGACACCCAAAGTCCGAGAGAGGAAGGCTGCTGGGCGCGTGACTGCCGCTGGCCTGCAGACCCCGTGGCGCCCGGCCGTTCCTTCTGCGATGGCCCTCCAACTGTCCTGCCCACTAGATAAACACCTATTCACCCTGAAACTCCTCAAACAGGCTGAACTGAGAAACCAGAGAGCCCTCCAAATCTAAAGGCTGCCCATCACCATGTCCATTACTTTTACCGCTCTCCCCCACCCACTCTAACCCACCGACAGCCCAGGTCCCGATGTCTCTCCAAGATAGGGCCACCACTGTGGAGCAGTTGCCAGATTTACTAGCCCCCAGTTTCATCCTCCCGGCACCCCCGTGGTCCTCACTGCGGGGGGTGGGTACATGAGGGTGAGCAGATCCATGACCTTGGACAGTCTGCAGCCCCTCATCCTGGGCCTCAGTTTTCTCATGCATAAAATGGGGAGCTTGGACTACATTATCTGTAAGATCCTTCGCAGTTCTAAAACCTTATGCTTCATAGTCTCTTGCTTTAAGAAAAAAAAAAATGCCCCAAGCATGAGCATGTTTTTAGGTTTATATTTGGAACTGGGAACGTTTTCAGAGGAATTCTGATCAAATGCACTCCCTGGTAGGGCAGCAAAGAGCCCAGCAGGAACGCTACCCAGCGTTGAGCGAGGGAGCTCAGGGCCGAGCGGAGCAGACACCAGAAGGGCCTGCACCCCTCTGAAGGGACAGCCTGTGGAAGAGGCAGCGTGCCTCCCCTCCCCCAGGGAGCAGCACTAATCGCAGGAACAGGTCAAGAGGCATGATTCCGCCAGATGTGCAAAACAACTTTCTAGGTCTGTGCTCCTGAGAGGTGAGAGAGCACAGGCCTTCAAGACAGAAAGACCCCATTTGAAAAATGGCTCTGCCACTTAGTAGACTGTCTTGTTATGGTCTTGAGCCTCAGTTTCCTCACCTGTAAAATGGGGCTAAAAGTAAACCTGCTGCAGAAGACTGCGGTGACAAGTAGAATAGATAATGTTTGCTAAGTGGCTGGCACGGCGCTGACACTTACAACGGGCCGCAGATGCTGTGTTATTATCACTGTTATCAACGCCATTCTAGGTATCAAAGTCACGGTTGGCAGGACACCATGCCAGGTCTTTTGCACCTTCACCGACATGTCCACACTGAGGCAGTAATCCCCTTCCTCAGTAGGTGGAAGCTGCCAGTCCCCAGGCAAAGCCCCCCTGGTAATTTCAAATACAACCTCTCAACAGACCCCAGAAAACTGGTCTTTTGAACAGAATGGGGAGACCCTATAACTCCAAGCTACCGCCCTTGACTCTTGAGTCATGTAATTCATGCAGTTTTGTTTTTTTTTTTAAAGATTTATTTATTTATGCATACAAGCACTGGGGTACAGGCCAGAGGTGTGGGGGGGGTGAGAGGATTCACCACAGAGAGCGGGGAG
>JAGFMF010011458.1:3215039-3270386 GCA_019455555.1 Galemys pyrenaicus | reverse complement strand
TCCCCGCCCTGGCCGGCAGCAGGGATCGAACTCATGCTGCAGTGACTGCGGTTTGTTTCATAGTGCATTGCTTAACCCACTGCGCCACCAGGGAGGCCCTGTTTTTTTTTTTTTAATCACAACTTGAGGGGAGAGAAGAGCACAAGGGACTGTGGTGATGGTGCACGGGTGAGCTGGAGGTGGGAATTTTATGGTGACTACACAATGATGTAAAAGATAAAAAATGTTTTAAAATTATAAAGAAAATTTACAAAAAGAAAATATTCATACAAAAAAAAATCAAATAACATCACAACTTGAGGGTACCAAAGTCTGATCCGGGAGGAGCCTCTGCCTGCCCCCCTCCTTGAGGGTGTCACCTCCCAGGGAACACAGCCGTTCTGCAAAGCAGGGAGAGGCCTGCGTGCGTGGTGGCGGAGCAGCTAGTGAAGCTAGCGGAGCCGGGGAAGCCGGGAGGATGCGGAAGAGAGCAGCCGGGAACTGGGCCCTCTGCTGACTTGTAGGTCCTCGCAATGGACGCCCTATGAAACCAGGGTCCTTTATGAACTCAGAAGAGGGCCTGTGCCAAGAAACAGATGAGAGCAGCAAGGAGAATCCACACGTTACAAATGATCTTCAAAACTCAACCCCGTCATAGCACCCTCATGTCTACTGCAGCAATACTTACAACAGCCAAGAACTAGAAGCAGCCTAAGTGTCCATAACTGACAAATTAATAAAAAAGATGCAAAATCTATACTGATGGATAGACAGGTAGATAGGGAGGGAAGAGGGTGGGAGGGAGAGATGAATGGATGGATGGATGGTTGGATGGATGGTTGGATGGATGGATGGATGGATAGATGGATGGATGGATGGATGCATGGATGCATGGATGGATGCATGGATGGGTGGGTGGGTGGATGGATGGATGCATGCATGCATGCATGCATGGATGGATGCACGGATGGATGGGTGGATGGAAGGATGGATGCATGGGTGGGTGGGTGGGTAGGTGGGTGGATGGATGGATGGATGGGTGGGTGGGTGGGTGGGTGGGTGGGTGGGTGGATGGATGGATGGGTGGGTGGGTGGGTAGATGGGTGGATGGATGGATGGATGGATGGATGGATGGATGCATGGATGGATGGGTGGATGGATGCATGGATGGATGGGTGGATGGAAGGATGGATGGGTGGATGGAAGGATGGATGGGTGGGTGGGTGGGTGGGTGGGTGGATGGATGGATGGATGGGTGGGTGGATGGATGGATGGATGGGTGGGTGGGTGGATGGATGGATGGGTGGATGGATGGGTGGGTGGATGGATGGATGGATGGATGGATGTATGGATGGATGGACGGATGGACACATGCAGAATGGCATACTAGTAAGCTATTAAAAAAAAAAAAGATGAGGGCCTTCCTGGTATGCAAGCACTATGAAGTTATCCACAGCCAGGGAGCTGACCCACATGGCACAGCAGACCTCTCCTGTCTCGCCCACTGCTCCCCTCAGCAGTGTATTTCTATTGATCTGCCTGTTCTGCGCCCCATTCTGTCTCTGGTGAATCCTCTCAGCCTCCCACCTCTGGTGTGTACCCCAGATCTTGTATGCATAAATAAATAAATCTTAAAAAAAAAAGATGAAATCCTGCCATTTGCAAATGGGTAGACCTAGAGGGGATTCACCTTAGTGAATTAAGCCAGACAAAGCCAGAAGGTACGTGATTTCATTCATGTGGTATATAGAGGAAACAAAAACAGCTAAACTTAATAAAACAAAAAATAACCTTTCAGACTATAGGACAAACTAGTGGTCACCAGAAAGGAAAAGGGGCACAATAGCATGGTGAAGGATAGATTTCGAGGTGAACAGAATGTAATATAGCCAGAAGTTGGTTGTCAAGATGAATACCTGAAACTTGTATGTTATAACACAATTTACTTCCATTTAAAATGGAAAAGACCTCACTTCCTTAATTCTGAAATACAGCAAGTCAAATCTCCCTTTCAGGTATCTCCAAGAGACGCTGGTAGTAGTTCTTTTCTCAGAGGGGAAAAACAAAGATAAAAACCTGTTTTGTTCTCACCTATGAAAGCCTCCACTTCACACTGTTTGGGAATCCCACCGTTCATACTCTTTAAATATCTTAAGGAAATAAAGTTTGTTGTGTTGGCAGGTGATGACAGAAGCTTGACAGCTGAGTAAAAGCTATCTTTGCCCTGGGCACGCCTGTTAATGGACCAGTATGACTAAATTTTTTAAAGAGCTTCTCTCCCCCAGTCTTTCTTAAAAAGCAGTAGTAGAAGAAGTAGGGTTTAAGCTTTATTTGAAGGCAGCTTGTTTACAAAACTAAGATCTTGGTTTGGGACTCTGTGGCCACCGTGAGCAGAGAAGAGGGTGGATTTTTCGTTTTTGAAGTCCTGGAGACCAGGGAGTCTCAACAACAACTGCACATCGAGATCACCCAGATGACTTTTTTCAGTATCAGTACCTGACTCTACCTGAAACGAGGCAGTCAGAAACTGTGTCTGCCAGACAACGCCGGTAAATCAGCCCAGCCCTGGCTCTGCAGGGGTCGGCGGTCGGACATAGAGGTGACCCTCGAACATGCAGGGCCAGGCAGGAGCACGCATTCCCCAGTGGTCCAAAATCCAATTACAACTCAGAGCCAGCCCTCTGTCCCCATGGGCTCTGTGTCCACATCAGTTGAATCCCATAATAAGGAACCTCAGGATAGAAAAAAAAAATTCCCCAAAACATGCTCTCCAAGTTCAAACTATTTTGTCAAGAGTCAACTGTGACAGGAAAAGGATTGTGCCTCCTAAGGGTGTTGCAAAGAATACATGAGTGGGGACCTCCCTGGTGGCGCAGTGGGTTAAGCAACGCACTGTGAAGCAAACCGCAGCCACTGCAGCACGAGTTTGATCCCTGCTACCGGCCAGGGAGGGGACCCCCATGGCACGGCAGACCTCTCCTGCCTCACCCACTGCTCCCCTCAGCAGTGTACCTCCGTTGATCTGCCTGTTCTGCTCCCTGCTCTGTCTGTGGTGACTCCTCTCACCCCTCCACACACACACCTCTGGCCTATACCCCAGTGCTTGTATGCATAAATAAATAAATCTTAAAAAAAAAAACTACATGAGTGATTTCACATGGAATGCTTACTCAGAACATACCGGGCTGCTCACAGGACCCCGTGGGAGGTGAGTGCTGATGGCGGACAGTGTGCGCCCCTGACAGCAAAGCATAGGTAGGAAGTTCTCTCACTCCAGACAGCCCAGAACAAGCCATACCCCAGCATCCTCAGCTAATAAATGGGATAATAACAGCATCTAGTCCAGAAAGGCGTTTTGAAGACTCAGCGATACAAGTGACGTAAAGCTTAGCACCAAGCATGAAACAGCTCACGCCAATACATACTGGCTCTCGTGGCTGTAAAATGTGACAGGTGCCTAGTAAACACACCATCTAGTAAAACACATCACTCCTCCATGATACAGAGGTCAAGCTGAGTGACTTGCCTGAGGGCACCAGCTAATGAGCAGAATACCTAAGATCTGAAGCCCAGACTGGCCTTCCTGCAAAGTATGTTCCACGCCCCAGGCCTCCGTCTTCAATCCCCACGTTACCATAGCTTGACTGCTTGACTGGGGGTGACCGTCCTAAGCCTGGCATTCAAGGCATCAAAGGTGGGCTCCAGTCACTATTTCCAAGCTCATCTCCATCTACAGCCACTGTCCCTCATCCAAGGTGCACTATACATTCTTGCCCTTGGCCCTCAAGTCACACGTCTGCAGTCACAAAAAATCAAGCCCTTCCGCTCCTCCAGAGCCTGGCCCGTGCTGCCTCCGAGCTCTGCCTGACAGAGCCTCTCCCCTCTGCTGACTCCCAGGAGCACTTTGTCAGCTATCCTGCTCTGTCTGCTATGATGGCCTCTTGCTTGCAAGGCAGAGCCATCCTGCAGGACTGCGGGCTCTTAGGAGCTGGGATTTGTTCTCATCGTTCCTGTTCTTGCTGCCGCCTTCAGTCATTCGATCTAACACCTTCCGTTTTCAAGTGGGGGGGAGAAGGGGGATACGTGTCTCTCCTACATCGACCTGTTTGATTCATATGAAATGTCACAGACACCCTTAACATTATTAATTTTCAACTAGGTTTGGCTGTGAAGTGTTTGGCAAACTGTCCGTGATGAGTTTTTGACAGCCAGGGATGTGGGAATTCGGGGCGGCAGATGGGTGTGGTTAGCAGCATATGGCTGAGCGTGTAGGTTCAGCGTTGACGCGTTTGTGCAAACTACGACTTTGTATTTATGCATAGAGGAGGGAGAGAATTCAGAATTAAGTTGTGCATTTCGTGGAGGAGACTCAGGCGTGAAGAGAGGGCCCTGGAGGAGCTGGCAGCCTGGGCTTGAGTCTCCGCCCTGCCCCCTCCTGGGCTGTGACCTGCAGTAACTGGACTCCCTTTGGGGTCTCTGTTTTCTCAACTGTCAAGTGAAGAAGTTGGACTAGAATGCGGCTGACCTCTGTTCTGTGTCCAACATTCCAGAAATTACTGAAGGCCAATTCAATGGAATTTGTAGACTCTGGTATTTGTTCTTCAGAACCCCGGGGTGGAAGGAAAGAGAAGAGGGAGAAATTATGAGTTCCTGCCTCTAGAATGACCAGTTACTGACCAGAGCCCCGAACCTGAAGGACCGAGCCCCTGTGTCTCCTGAAATCCTTCCTCAGCTTCTCAAGTGTCTTCACAGTGAGGAAAATGCTGCCCCGTAGGCTCTGGGATTGGGGAAAAGAGATCAGGTTCTATTTGTCTTTGCAGAAAAATACCCAGGCCTTGCTATCTTTTCAACTCCCACTGCGATGACTAAGTTTTGGCTCCTGGAGATGAGCCCATCCGCAGGCCTCGTTTCCTGCATGGAGAAAATGAGGCCCCGGAAGGAGACGCGGCTGCCCAGGGCGATCAGAGGCCAGTGGGGAGGAGAGGCCCAGGACCCTGTTCTCCTACGGAAGAGGCTGTCTGCCCGGCGGTGCTGGCCAGTGCGGCAGGGAGCAGAGGGACCTGAGCCCTCCTGGAAGGGGGGCTGGAGACGTGGAGCCGTGCACACCCCCAGCTCTCCTGGACTCAGGCATTCACAGCCGGAGGGCCGAGGGAGGAAGCCTGTGCTTCCCATGCCGGAGGAGCGGGCAGCGGTCTGGGCAGGAACCCTGACCCACTGGGATGGTGCGTGCAGGTGCGGGCGGGCTTTGGGAGGTAACCGGATGGATCTGTGCCTTCCGGAGAGAGAGGGGATGGACTCTTGCCCCCGTGTTCCCAGGCCCTTCGTTTCCTTCGATTCCCACGTCCAGAACTACAAGAGATCTTTGCTATTTCAGTACCCCATCTACGGTCATTTGTTCTAGCTGCCCAGCTCAAACATTAATCGCATACACCCTCTTCGTTTTATAAGTTAATAGACTGAACGCGCACGCGCACGCGCACACGGGGTCGGGGACCGCCAGCCTCTGGGTCTTTCTGCCCCGCGCCTCCTCTGAAGGGTGAGGACATCCCAGCGCTGCGCGCAGGGCCGGCTGGAGCCACGCCTCGCAGCGTCGTCCCAGGTGTGGGGCTCGCAGAGTCAGGAGGACTTGAAAGATTTCCTGTTTTTAAAAAGCTGAAATCGAAAAGCGCTGTCATTTTCTTTAAATACATTCTTTTGAATAAAACATCTATTCTTGATGCCAGCAGCAAGCTCCGAAACATGTTCACGATGACATGATTGATAACAAGAAGGCTTTTTCAAGATGTTTCTAATTTCATCTTCCTGGTTAAAGAATGCGAACTTTCGAACATGATGTATGGCCTAATAAGAAGGTGTGCTCGAACCGAAGTTATTTATTTATGCTTCCATCTCTGACAGATGAGTATTAACTACTGCGAAAATCGTAAAGCCAATTAGCAAAAAGGGAATAATGTCCATAGGAGAAGGTGAGAGTCGAAACACCAGTCCCTTCTCATGTCTGTCTCAGACAGCACCCCGCCTTCCTCAGGAGGCCCTGGCCAGGGCACCGGATGGTGCGGGGAGGGGTTCCCTCAGGCTGGCCTCAGTGAAAGCCAATCCAGGAGCCGATCCTCCACGTCCAAGGGACAGAAGGCCACATTTGTGGCTGCCTCTCCTCTGTGGGCCCTGAGGAAGGACCTGTGTGCTTTCTATGACTACCCAGCTGGCGGCACTGGGGGCAGACGCCAGAGAACAGGGACCAGCAGAGCTCCAAAGACAGACTTCTGGAAGGGACTCTGTTGTAAAGGAAATGAGGGTGACAATGCCCCCAGCCCCACTCCCCGCAGGCCCTCCTTAGTCCTGACTGCCCACGTTGTTCCCAGGAGCTGGATGAAAATGAAACCACAAGCACAAGCCAATTTGGAAGCAAATCGTGCATGTGACAAACATTTACTGAGCACCTACTATGTGGCAAGCACCAGAAATGCAAAACGGACACAGCCTCTGTTCTCACAGTACTTCCAGGCAGGAGGCCAAAGGATGGGACCCTTCTGGGGACAGAGGCACGGGCGCCTGTATGGGAACAAAGCGGGTCCCCACTCCCCAAGTCTGCCTCACTGCTGAAGCTGAGGAAGGGGAGCCGAGGGGCTGATGGCAGCTTCCAAATTAACAAGAGGTTAATTTATCCAACACATGCTGCAAATGCTGTGTGATGCTTCCAGAAATGAAGAACAAACAACCTGAGATTTCACTTGGAGGCTGTAAATTATTCTTTCCCCAGCACCCTGGGCACCGATCTGTCACCTTGCATTTTTTAGCCCATTGCTAATTTTTAATAATTTCTTGACAACTGTTTGCTCTGCATTAACATAACACTACCACAGTACAATTCAAGGAAGCGACAGTCCCCTATGTTAGGATGTAGAAGAACACCCCATCACCCAACCCCCTGCACATTCAGCCACTGACCAGACGCACCTAACAACTGACCTGCACATTTTTTTCCATTAAAAGCACCTGGTCGTTCATGGAAAAGGTCTCTCTCCAACCTGAACCACCAATGGGGAAAAACACCTAGCAGGGCCCCCATTCCCCTCTGTCCCCCTAACTCCGCTGGCCTTCTTTTGTGGGTCTCACTGCATGCCAACGGGTTTAACATTCAGGCTCTCCCACCACATTCAGGAGATTCCCGGCCGACAAAGCCACTGCCAGAAAGAACAGATCAGCTCAGGTCATAGAATCCTCGCACATCTGAGCAGAGAGGAAGCTTGGAACTCCTGTGCTAAGCCTTGATTTTCTTCATTCCCAGAGAAGGAAACTGTGGCCTCGCTAACCAGGTATCAATGCCGGGGCTGAGACAGAACCAGCCCCCTTCCCTTGGCCACCATATTGCTTCTACCACACCACAGGGCCACTCCACTTTCTGCCCACCTCCTGGCCCCACTTTATCCTCCAGGGAATTAACACATGCCATCAAGGATGCAAAAGGCCAGGAAACTCTCTCAGTGCCACGTATGTGATAGAAAACAGCAGCGATTGTAGAAAGGACGTGATACAAGCATGAAGGCAGAAGGAACACAGTTGAGTCCCTCTGGACTACGACGTTGGAGTTTGTTGATAATCTAGTCTTCCAGAACTTCAGTTTCACCCTGATGCACAAATACAGAGTTTGCAAAGTTACAAACTGTTTCTCGTGACCAAACTCCTTAGCCTCTCTCTCTCTATGGCCCCGGCTGACAAGAAAGCAGGAGGGTTCCAGGGCTCCAGTTTCGCTCAAGGAATCCATCATCCGCATAACACAAACATCGTTCTTCATTACTCAGCTGGATCTTTGTTGAGAGGGACTTCAACGTAATGTGATTTGAACAAACCGCAGAATAATATTAAAGCCATAAACTACACGGAAGCACCCACGATGGCAGGCGCAGAGATGAGTTGGGACCTCGGGAAAGTTATCATCGTGCTCCAAATTTAGTGTCGCAAAATCTAAGTGCAACTCATAATGTGAACTATCTGGCTGTTTAGGCACCGTCATTTCTCGTTGGGAAAATAAAGATGCCTCCTGTCACGTTAGACGGTCTGAAGATCCATCTTATATCAAAGACAACAAAAATATGGGATTTGATAAGTTCATGCATCTGTCATTTTAGCACAAAAGGACTTTGAACTCAAGTGAATGCCCTTGTTCAGAATGCTGCTTTTTGGAAACACACAGCAGAGCAGCGTGTGATGAACACTGCACGTGATACAGGCAAACTGTCTTGACTTTTTTTATTGAGTAAAATTAAAGGAGAGAGTCAATATTTATCATTATAAGTCACTTCCTAAAGTCTGAAGAATTCTCCCTTTTATCATTGTAATTGGGTAATCAGCTCCCTGAAGACATAATTATCTGTTTGTAGGAACTTTCTTCGTTGTTAGGGGACCTACTAGGAAATAAACAGCGGCCTCACCCAAGTTCTCAGAATCCTGGTCTTCCAGGTTTAAGCTTTGATGGTGCACCAAGATCAAAGGAATGAAATGATGGTGAAATAAGTCAGATGGAGGGCAAATTTTGTGTGATTTCACATGTGGAATTGAAAAAGGTCAAACCCAGAAACAAAATGGTGACTGCCAGAGACTGGGCGGGTGGAAAGATGGAGGGGCGGCAGGCAGCTGGAAGAGGCTGGGCACACTTACAGACTGAAGACGCATCGGTTTGGTAGCGATAAAAAAGGCTTCCATAGAAATAAAAAATATACTCTTTTGGCTCACTCTACTCCAAAAAATATAAATGAGGAGATGAGACCGACAGCGCCCAACCTCGCTCCTTTCAATCCCTTGGTCTGGCTCGCCCCTATATTTCCCTGCCCAAATATAAAGTGTGGATCCAGTTCCTTTATGGTCCCGCCCGGTCAGCTCCCCCACCTCTCTGCCCACCACCCTCCTCTCACAGGCCAGTCCCTCCAGGTGCAGGTGGACTTTGCTCTGAGGTGCCCTCAAGTCTTCACTCACCCAGTCCTCCCCGCATCATCCACCCTGCACCGCCCCCACCCCTCACCCCAGCCTTGCCACCCATCAGCACAAAGTCTCCACGCAAAGGCACCCTCCCGACCCCTGCCGCCTCTTCACTCACTTCACTGACTGTCCTTGGCAATCACTCCCTGGCGTCCTGCGCCCACGGCTCCATGGAAACCGCCTTCTGAATGTTCCTCTGCTCAGATCTGAGAGCCAGCAGCCCTGGGGTTCAGCCCTGAGACCCACGAGCTTATGTCTTCAGGGCCCTGCCCGTAACCCGCGCACAGCCCAGCACCAGCTCCCGCCCGAGGCCCTGTGGTCGCTGGGCTGTGTTCTGTCGGAAAGAGGCCTGCCCCGTGCCTGCAGGAGTCAGTGGATAAGCACCCCAGCTCCCTCACCTCTGCCTGGGGAAACTGAGGCATGATCTACGCTACCTACCACAGTTCGCATGCTGAGTGGGCACCGCCATGCGGGTTCTCTTGGTCAGGGACGGCTCTGGACTGAATTGTGCCCCTCCCCACACGATTCACATGTTGAAGCCCTGGCCCCCGTGTTGGGTAAAGCCACAGGTGACTAGGTAACTGAGCTAGGTGACCAGGAGCTAGTGAGGATGGGGTTCTCGCCACGGGGGTAGCGCCCTCCTAAGAAGAGACAATAGAGAGCTGGCACCACCCCTTTACTCCCCCTCTGCCCTCACTTGCTCACCACGCGCGGACATAGCAAGAAGGTGGCCAGGAAGGGGCCTTCTCGTGCACCTGACCTCAGGCTTCCAGGCTCCAGAATGTGTCACCGGAGCCGCCCCACTATGGGGCTCTGTCATGGCAATCTCAGCGGAATAACACAGGGGTGTGGGGTTCGAAGAAGCAAAGACCGTAGCCAGCTTGTTCATGGGGTGAGGCCCCCGCATGCTGACCACTTGGTGCGACAATAAGCAGGGCTGAGATAGTCCCTAACTCCCCAGGCGAGAACTGAAGTGGACGCTCTGCACCCCAGCTCAGCACTGCACCCGCACATGTGTGGGAGCCTGGCAAGTGGGGCCCTTCTTGGAACTATAACGTTTTGGAAAGGTTACTCATTCAAAAAAAATTAATTTGCAGGTAGGGAAACTAAAGCTAAGACGGGAGAGCTGACCTGCCTGGCATTTTCCTACCATAAAGACTGTTAGTGTCAGAGTTACGAGACAGCAACAGAGAAGGAAAGCGAAGCCCCAGGATGCCCCATAAACTCCAGGCCAGGGCCAGGGGGCGCTCGCGAGTTCTCACTTGGTCCCAGCTCTCCTCCTCTGATGCCCCATTCCTTGCCTCCAACACCCCCAACCAGCCTGCAGGAAATGAAATTCTCCTCACTTCCTAGGAGAAAAGAGATGGAAGGAGAAAACATGGGGTAATGATCTAGGGTGGGTTCCCTGGAAGTGTGGTAGAAGTGGGGTGCACTGAGTCAGTGGGGAGGGCTCTCAGGATGGGGGGAGTGAGGGAAGCAGGAGGAGCCCGAGGAAGGAGCTAAGGACACAACCCTTAGTGGAGGCTCACCTGACACCACGGGGGACCCCAAAGACTGCAATGCACAAAAGCTGGCAGGAGACCAGCCCATGTGCCCATTCATGGACAATGCAGGGGGCAGCCAGGCAGGGAGAGGGACACCCCAGTGCAGCTGCGCATGAGGCAGCGCGAGATCGGCTGAGACAGCCGCAGAGAAGCAAGTGTGGCAGCACATGGCGCTCAGGGCAGGTGTCATGGCAATCTCAGCGAAATAACGCAGGGGTGTGGGGTTCGAAGAAGCAAAGACCGTAGCCAGCTTGTTCATGGGATGAGGCCCCCGCATGCTGACCACTTGGTGCGACAATAAGCAGAGCTGAGATAGTCCTTAACTCCCCAGGCAAGGACTGAAGGAGACACCTGCTCCTAGGAAAGGGGGTCCGGGAGAGCCCCAGGTAAGGGCTGGTAGAGAGAGGGAGGCTGCAGGAACTGATCGCCTGGGGTGTGCACCAGAGGCTCTCATGCTTCTCACGGCGGACCCCCCCAAAGCCCGCAAGGTCAGCAGTCCACGGGTGCCACTAGCTGCAGCTACCGAGGAGGAAAACAGGGCAAGTTGGCCGGGACTCTGCAGGAACCGTGAGGAGTGAGCCCTGCTCCCAGAGGATGAGTGATCCATGTGACAAACTGCCAGAGTATTCACTTTTAAAGACCAGCCCACAGGGCCTCCCTGGTGGCGCAGCGGGTTGAGCGCCACACTGGGAAGCGTCCGCTGCACAGCAGCGCGAGTTCGATCCCCAGGGCCAGGACCCACATGGCATAGCAGACCTCTCCTGCCTCGCCCGCTGCTCCCCTCAGCAGTGTGTTTCAGTCGATCTGCCTGTTCTGCTCCGTCTCTGGTGAATCCGCTCACTTCCCGTGCCTCTGGCCCATGCTCCAGCTCTTCTATGCATAAATAAATGTTAAAAAAAAAGACCAGCCCACGGATGGCAAAAGGACCTCAATAAAAGAAATAGCCCTCTGTCGGGGCCAGAGACCTCCATACCCCACGCCACTGAAACTTCCCAGCCTCAGGCTCTGAGTCTGTAAGTTGGGCATGACGTGGACGGACTGTGGCCCACGAGTGACGAGCCTCTAAGACTGCGGAACCCACTGCGGTGTCACCTGAGACAGCAAAGGACTCGGCAGAGGTGATTAAATTCAGGCTGAGAGGGGAGCGGGTGCCCGGATGTTCCAGGTGAGTTCTCACTAAAGTCAAAATGCCTTTATAGATGGAGCCAGGGAGTTGTGACACTGAAGAAGAGGAGGTGATGTCAAAGCGACTCGGAGAACATCGATGCCGAGCTGCTAACTTGGAAGCTGATGAGAGGCGAGGAAGAGACGGCCACTGGTCTAAATAAGCAAAGAAATGAGTCTTCCCTGGAGGCTGCAGAGGGATCCAGCCCTGCCAACACCTTGATTTTTGCCCCCCAAGACTCTCTTTGGACTTGTGACTTCCTAAACTGAGAGTAAACGTGCCCTGTCTTAAGCCACTGAGTCGTGCTTTGTTGCAGCACCAATAAGATAAACACACACCAGGGCCTCCCTGGTGGCACGGCGGGTTGAGTGCGTCACTGTGAAGCATCCGCAGCCACTGCAGTGTGAGTTCAATCCCCTGCCTGGGAGGGGACCCACTTGGCGCAGCAGACCTCTCCTGCCTCACCCGCTGCTCGCCTCAGCAGTGTGTTTCAGTAGATCTGCCTGTTCTGCTCCCCGCTCTGTCTCTGGTGAATCCTCTCATCCCCACGATTCTGGCCTGTACCCCAGCTCTTATATGCATAAATAAAAATAAATCTTTAAAAAAGAAAAACACACACCGAACGTCATTTCACTCTTGGGAAAATTGTGAGACTGACTCAGACTCACATTCCCATTGGGGCTGGAGAGGAGGAGATTATCACACTAGCTCCCCAAATCCACACCTGCTGGGCCCTTACTTCCTTGGCAGGCTCCCTAGTGTTCCCACAGCCCAGCCTCTCCCTCGGACAGAGGCCAGGCAGGCGCAGGGCCGGCCTTGGGCTGGGGATGCCTGCAGAGCGGGCCGCCTTGCTATGAGTCAGCTAAGCGGTGAGCTGGCCAGTGACGGGGCTGTGACTCTGGAGAGGCCCTGCTGCGCACAGGCCACGGGGCCGGGGAGGGGCGATGTCAGCACCCCTGCCACCCATCTCCCCTGTGACTTAACATAGGCCCCCCCCCACCCTGTTCTCTAGACCCGGCTCCCCCTCTCCCAGTCTGTAGCAGGCTGGGTAGGCCCCAGCAGCCTGCCTCTTCTCATGCTGGCTTACTCCAGATTCCCAGTCAAGCCTACAGCCAGACAGGCCAACATTCAAGATGTAGAGGCCCCAGAGCCAAAGCCTCGGGGAGAGCAAAGCCCAAAGACAGCCTAGAGAGGCAAGACCGAGAACACTCTGTCAAAATATTTGGTCTAAAAACAGGGCAGTGTAGCCTACAAAGCGTGTTCCACATGTGTGTCCTAAGCCAGCAGAGCACAGGCCCAAAGCAGGTTTTGCAGAAACAGGAGTGGGTCTTTCTCTAGCAGTCTGTTTTATCAGAAGACAAGGCTCAGTTCCTAGGGAAGGAAGGTCAGTGGAAAGGGGTCGGGACCCCGAATTCTGGCGATGACAGCACCGCCCGAGAATCTGCCCAGATTGCCCAGAACAAGAGAGGCCTCCTAGCCAGCGTGCAGCTGTTACTGGCATTACGGCAGCCCCTCTGGCAGGCTGGGGAAGGTGGCCTTGGAGAGGAGACGTGCTGGCCCAAGGCCAGGAAGCCATAGGTGGCTGAGATGGTGTTCCCATCAGGACCGTTGAGCCCCAAACCCTCAGCTCTTAGCCACTAGGCAAGCTGGGAAGAAGAGCGCAGACGATGCGCCCTGGAGCAGGCCAGCATGGGCAAGTGACAAAGTTCTAGAAGCTCTGGGCACAAGTCTGACCTTTGTCATGGCCGCAGTGAAAGGAAGTTGTCTTGTTAGTCCAAAACCCAAATGACCACCACTTTATTATCAAGGACAGAGAAAGAATGGAGGGCCCAGCTTTGACCTTCGGGGCTGACAGTGGACACCACCTGCTCTCTGAAAGGACTTTGTGGGTCAGATGTGTGTGGGGGGGTGCGCTGCCCAGAGGTCTGAGCGGCCCATCCCCAGAGGCATAAAGACACATCTTTCCCATGTTCAGACTTGACAATCCCGGCCTCGCCTTGGTGTTTCAGGTCTTTCCCAGCCTGGCCCCGGCTCCCCCTCAGCCTGGCGCATGCAGCTGAACTTCCCGGCTCTCGGTCCTCAACCTCGCTGCGTCCTCTGCTGAAATACCCATGAGCCCTGTCTTCTCTTCAGGACCCGATCTTTGTGCAGATCTGTCCAAATACCTCTCCTCCGCCAGTCACATGCCAGGCCTCTCCTGTCACTGCCTCCTTCCCCAGCTCTTTGGGGAGCATCTCGTAGGCAGGACCCCACTGCCCAGCACCACGCCTGGCTTCAGGAGGCCAAATACACACACCACCTGGGGGTGGCGGGCCCATATGCTGGCGCCTTCAAGTCAGGTTTGAAGTCTCTACCTCCTGCGGAACAGACTCCTGTGCCCCAGCCCTTCCCCAGCCACCCTGAAAACTCTAGACCCAGAGGCGGAAAACCCTCCCGGCCCTGCCAGGAAGCTGATGGTTGGGAGCTAATCAGGTCATCTTTGAAGCAAAAATCATAATAATTTAATTTTTAAAAATATTTCAAGGAAGAAATAATCAGGAGGCTCCATTAAAGGCAGCTGGACTCAGAAATCATACAAGACAGTGAGATTTCAAAGACACTTGTTTGGGGGTTCTAGTGAGGTAGCTCCGCAGTGAGGAAGCGGGCATCCACCTAGACCCCCAGAAAAGAGAATATGGTCCTGATTCTCCTCGGACAAATTGAGGTCCGCGAGTCCCGGCTCCCTCAAGAAAACCGAAATACATCTCCCAGCCTCCCTCTCTGCTCAGAGATGGCCTGCAGCTCACCCCTGCAGGAGGCAGAGGTGCAGATGGTCAGAACTTCCTGGAGCAGGACACAGGCCCACTCCTTCCTCCCCCTGGCCTGGGAGGGCTGGCCCTGACGAAGCCCAGTCACCATGGGCGCAACAGCGCCCCCTGTCTTGTGGCCTGAGAGCGCCAGTCCCATCAAAGCTCTGCGGATGAGTCATCCTCCGGAAAGCCGCAGCCCCTGGACAACTGGGAGGGGCCTCCAAGTGGACACTGTTAGATTCAATAATAACTGAAAGCCTCACATTTGCACAGAGCTTTGCGATTCCCAAAGGGTGTCCACACGCACCCTCTCCCAGCCCCCTCCTCGGGCAAGAGAAGACACTGGTCACCCCCGGACTACATGTGGACCCTCAGGCACAGGGAGGAGAAATGACTTTCCCGGACCAAGTCCCCAGACTCCTAAGCGCAGGGTCCCCCTGGGGTGTCTGAAGAGCAACCCCAGCAGCACCCTTGCCTCTGCAGTGCCCGGCCCGGGCCCTGCACGCAGTCAGGGTCAGCAAATGCTTCACAGAGCTCAGTTTAAATGTGAATTAAAATTCAAACACAAAGAGAGAGAGAAAAGGCGGCTCTTGGGACCAGCGCTACTGTGTTTTAGGAGGCACAGGGTATGGCCTCCCAGTTGCGGGGACGGAGGGGCTCTGATTCCCCACTGACCTCCCACCACAGAACTGACCTATGCCCTGAACACAGCAACTGCGCTCTCCTGTCCGCAGAAAGACCCACCGCACCCCATGATCACTCGGGGCCACGGGACACGGTAGGTTGAACCCCAGGCTCCTGAGCTCAAGTCAGGCATTGCCAGCGATGGAAGGCTGACATGTTGTCCGCCCCACCCCCCTTCCCATTCAACAGCCCTTTCTACTCCTTTGGGTTCTCTCTTGCCCTTTAGGCTCCTGCGTGTGGAGGCCCCGCTTCCACAGAGCAGTCTAGGGCTGCATGACTTTACAGCCATCACTGCAACTTAACGGGAGTGGCTCACTCTGAGGGCTGGGGCAGGGAGACGCTTCCCTCCCAGGCGTGGCTGAGGCCGCACCCCAGTCAGCGCTGGATTTGGCAGGGAGCGAGCTCCGGGGAGTGATCGCCAGGGTGTCCTCAAGGGAGTGCTGTTTTTAAATCCTCCGGAGGGTGGTGGCTGGAAGTCACTTGGACGTCCACACCACAAGCGGCAAGAACAGCCCACACTGCAGAGAACGATGGGACGTTCAGGCAGAGGACCAGTTGGCTCCAGAGAGGACAGACACAGCTGCAATCTGGCCACCTCCCACCCACACCCCAGCCTCAGGAAGGAAGGAGGGTGTCCCAACCCCTCGCTTAGCAGACACTTCCTGAGTGAGGGCTGCCTGAACGCCCTCTTCAGTGAAAAGGCAGAGCTGCTGATTCCCCGGGTGCCGTGTGTATCAGTCAGCAAAAGCCAAGTACTGCTGTTATAACAACCAACCCCAGCCCCCCAGTGGCTTATGCCCAACAAAGGGCTCCCTCATCCCCTGTGCTCTGTGTTCAGGCAGTTTCTACTCATCACAGGGACTGTGGCAGGAAAAGCGAAGGCAGCAAAGCACACGCTGACCCAGAGAGACGCACAGACTCCTTGCCAGCCCCCAGCAAGCCAGAGGCCACGCCTGTCTTCGACGGGACAGGGCGGCACAATGCTGCCATCGCCAGAGGCCAACCAGAACTGCTGGGTGCGTGGCACAGACCCCCACACCACCGTGGCCCCCCAACAACGATGCTGAGATAGTGGAGGAAGCTAACGTTGACTGATTTTGAGCATCTTCTACACTCTGGGGGAAGTACTTTACGTCCTTTATTTAATATTCACTAGTTAGATGTCACCATCTGCCCGAACTGACAGGTGAAGAGATGCTCATGAATCCAAGGGCCTTGCCCAAGGGCACGCAGTTGGTCCACGTGGGTGTGGGGTTCAGACCCAGGGTTCTCAGGCTCCTAGACCAGGCAGCTAGTCACTCCACTGGTCTGTGGTCCCAGTGGTCACAAGGCCACCACAGCGACCTGGAGACAGCTGTGAGGAACACAGCTTTCCTCCCTCACCCACAAACCACGGCACACCACGCTACGCGGCAAGTGGTGCAGATAACTACCTTTCATCCACCAGACTCAGATTCGCCCGCTAGCCCACCAGTGGGCCGAGGTGTGCCAGACCCACGCTGGACAGGTGAGTTAACTGGCATCTCTCCTAGCTCCCAAAACGCACCCAACAGGCAGGTCTCACTGCCGCCACCTTGTGGCTGTAAAACGAGCCACAGGACTAACTTCAGCAGAGTTCTGAATCCCGCTCTGGCTGCCTCTGAGGCTGGGCTGACAGAGGAAGGTCACTTCATGGGGAGTGTGTAAAACTGGGGGGTCAGGTGCGAAACTGGAGAGGGCCAGCCAAGAAGGCAGAGTCTCTACGTCCGATTCAGCCCTTCCCAGGGCCAGAAAGGAGTGGGTCTGAGGCAGTGGCCTGACAGGTTAAATCCCCCGCTGGAGACTCCTCCCTGGGTGGAACATCTGTACCTGCAGCAGGCCTCTTGGGAAAGCAAAACATCAAGTCCCTGCCTGCAGCACAGTGCCGCGAAGTCACAGCGACTCCGTGCAGATAGCAGCTGTCACTCAGAAGCTGTGACTCTGGCCAAGTGGCTCAACCTCTGTGAGCCTTTCCAAGCCTTGGTTTCCACAAAATGACAGGGCTAGGCTGAAATCCTTGAGAGCTTCATCCCTAATCATGTTTCAGGAACCAATGAGTGTCTGAAAATCTGAAGTCAACACCCTGGGGCAAAAATTGGGTAAGAGAGGGCCTCCCTGGTGGCGCAAGGGCTCAAGCACCGCACTGTGGGGTCTCCGCAGCCACTGCAGCATGAGTTCCATCCCCGGCCAGGGAGGGGACCCACATGGTGCAGCAGACCTCTCCTGCCTCACCCGCTGCTCCCCTCAGCAGTGTATTTCAGCCCATCTGCCTTTTCTGCTCCCCGCTCTGTCTCTGGCAAACCCTCTCACCTCCCACAACTCTGGCCTGTACCCCAGCTCTTGTGTGCATAAATAAATAAATCTTAAAAAAGAAATAAGGTACGTGGGCAAGTCCGCGAGTATAAGTCCCCACGAAGTCGACAAGCCACTCCTATGTGCTGAGCGCACAGCCCTTGTTACAGCATGCGGGTCTCTCCCACCCGTGAGGGGAGAGCTCCTGCTACCAATTTACCCAGCAGAAGCAGGAACAGCCCCCAGGCCTGAAAAGCCCTGAATGCATATGTTGGGGGCAGACACTCCAGTGTGGTTGTAGGAAAAAGAACTGCAAAGGGAACTTTTATTCACTTCTTTTGGTTTTGTTCCAGTTACAAAAATAATCCAAAGGCATAGCAAATTCAAACAATACAGAAACAGACAAAACAGAAGTCCCCTCCCTGCCAATTCCACACCTGACAGGGGTGAGCTTTAACATCTTCGGGAGCTTTCTCCTACTTCTCTCTTCTATGCTTCTAGATAGTAGGGGTTGCTCATCATTTATTTATGGCCTGCTGACAACAGTCACAGTCGTGTTTACAGAGCACATCGGGGCCAGGCTCTGTGCCAGCTGCTGGGGAGGGTCGCAAACAAGACACACCGGCCCTCTCTGCTGGGACCTGAGCATGGCTCTGTGGCCTGCTTTACGCCCCACTGACCAAATCATCTCCCGTGGACCTCCCACCTCTTTTTAAATGGAAAATCTTGTTGCGTTCTATGGGTTGGTGCCTTGAATCAAACAATCCCCTGAATAATGAATATTCAGGTTCGCGCCCATGTTTTGCTCTTATCAATAATCATAATACCCACATCTGTAATGCACGCATGCTAGCACTCACATAAATTTTACAGATTCCCCAAATGTAAATTTTTATTTTATCTAGACAATGTCAAAGCACTGTCGAGAAAACCCCACTCCCCATGGGGGACAGCAGACGCAGAAGCCATCCTGCGGCACGCTTGACGGTCCTGGGTTGGGCTGATCTGTTAGATTCTGCCAGCTGCTGGGAACCCGCTGCATTCTGGCTTTTATGTTAAGTGTTCTTTAATACCCAGCTCAGTCTTTTCGTGGTGGGAGCAGGAGGTGGAGGAGATGTGGAATGGGAAGGGCGGGTTCCAAGCAGGATAAGGGGTGTGGGGGAGGGGGGACACCCCAGCCCTTTGGAGGCCTGGCAGGAAAAACACCTGTGCTTCTTCCTTCCCTTCACTACAGAGCTGACTCAACAGAAAGGGCCTGCCATGACCTTGAACTCCCCTTCAGTCCTCTCTGATCCCCATTAATGGGCACTTGGTGTGCTAATCAGGATAAATGGCCTCCCGCCACTGTGGTAGCGAGGAAGGCATGACCAGAAGCAGCAGCAGGTCAGGAGGAGGAGAAACAGCAGCTGCTTTTCACGGAGCAGGGGGCTGAGCTGCTGACCTGCGGCTTCCATCTCCCGATGCCCATGAGACACTGCATCCCGGTCCCCGAGAGCCGGGTCGAGGCTGACGCTTACGCCCCCAGTGGCTGTGCTGAGGCTGGCCGCTCCATCACTCCTCCCTGAGATGGCTGATGAGTGACCAGTGTCCGCAACACCAAGAATGCACATCAGTGGCTGGTCCCTGAAACGGCCTGTCCTCCCAGAGGGCAGGGACCTGAACTCCTGCCAGGGAAGAGGGCAGGTCAGGAGCTGGCAGGAGCGCTTCCAAGTATCACAGGGTCAGCCTGGCAGGTGCTCCCTGGGGGAGAGTGGAAGTGGGGCCGGGGGGATGGGGTGGGTTTTGGTGAACACACAAGAGGCCAGGGCAAGTCGGGCAAGGAAGGACACGAGCAAAGAAGCAATCTTATGACCAGGCCGGCTGCCTCGGTTCCCAAAGAACCACTGGTAAATATCAACAGCGTCGCCAGCCAGAAACTGCGCGCGTTTGTACACCAGGGCAATAAGCAAACACCAAGAGGAAGAATGTTCCACCTGCAACCAGCTGACCAGCCCACGACAGTGTGTAAGTAGACACCGTTGTGAGAGGAAGCCACCGTTGCCTCTTGAAGCAAGAGGATGACAGGTCAGGTTTGCGTTTGTAAAAGGGACACTCTGGGGCCAGGATGGGAGGAGCAAATGGAACAGGAGCAGAAGCAGTGATGGCAAGGGGGCTGTCCAGTGTCCAGGGGAGTGCCAACAGGGGCCAGGGTGGGCGGCAGTGCGGAAAGGAGCCCAGGACAGCTTGTGTTTAAGAGGCAGAATTGATGCCTAGTAGCTGGTGGGTGTGAGGGGTTGGGGGAGACAAGGAAAGAGAAGACCATCCGAGCTTTAAATGGTGAAAAAAACCTTCTTCAACTTGGCGCATGTCTTGCCTCTTCCCCCAATCTCCCACCTTCCCAACTGAGAAAGACAATATGCGAGAGTGGTTCTAGAAACCCCAAGGGTCCACAAGAGAAGGGGTCTATGATCGGACTCCCAGCCTGAAGGGAAGCCGTGCCTCCTTGCCACCTCTCTCCCCTCCTCCACCCCACTCTGCTAAGGAGGCCTCCTAAATCAGAGGCATAAATATTCATAGCCGGCAGCCTCACATGCCTCGGCACTGCTGGCCCAGCCCACCATGTGCCTCCCTGCGCGGAACCCAAGCCCACAGATGCTAGCGTCGAAGGTTTATGATCAAGGCTGGCCTTTAAATCTTCACCAGATCCACTCCTAAAGTACTCCTCTCTCTGTGGTGTCTGCCTAAGAGACATAAAATACAGGGAAGCTTAGGAACAAGGAAGGGGCTGACTTTGGGGAAAAAACCTGGATGCAGAGTCAGCCTGACCTAGGAGTGAAGCTTCACTGTGTCCCTGGGACCTCTCAGAACCTCAGTCTCTTCTTTCTCCTGAAAAACGGAGCCGCACTCTCCAGTTCAGAGGTCATAGCAGAATGTGGAGGGGAGGAGAGGACCCCACACACAGTACCCCCAAACAAGCAGGTGTACACCCCCTCATTGTAGCTAAAGAGGAGTTGGATTCTGGGGACAGGCCTGGGCCTGGTTGGCTCCTTCCTGCCAACTCTGTGCTGTGCGTCTCTGGGTCATTGGCCTAACTTGTCTGGGCTACACGCTCCAACCTTATGGTGTTGTCTTGGGCTGGCCAGCCAGCCCCCACACCTCAGCAGCCTTTCCTGCAAAAGGGGACCATGAGGGGCCTCCCTGGTGGCGCAAGGGGTTAAGTCGCAGGCTATGAAGCATCTGCAGCCACTGCAGCATGAATTCGCTCCCCAACCAGGGAAGGGACCCACATGGCGCAGCAGACCTCTCCTGCCTCGCTCGCTGCTCCCCTCAGCAGTGTGTTTTAGTAGGTTCACCTGTTCTGCTCCCCACTCTTGTCTCTGGTGAATCTGCTAACCCTCACACCTCTGGCCTGTCCCCCAGTTCTTGTATGCATAAATGAATAAATCTTTAAAAATACAATGAAATAGGGCAATGCCATCCACTCACAGCAGAGGTCAGCTGAGACCCAGACTCAAAAAAGCACTCTGAGCACAGGGGACTATGGCGATGGCGCACGGGTGAATTTAACTTCACGGGGACTACACCTGAGAGGAGAGGACCCAGAGACACCTGAGAGGAGAGGACCCAGAGACGCACAGCATAGAGTTGGCAGGAAGGAGCCAACCAGGCCCAGGCCTGTCCCCAGAATCCAACTCCTCTTCACTGTAAAAAAGTGAAGAATGATGTGAAATATATATAAAAAGTAAAATAAGGCAAAAAAAAAAAGTGCTCTGAGAAATCCCCACGCTACACAAATACAAGGCATTACTCCAAAAATCCTTGTATATATTTTGGCCAAAGGGGGAAGAATCTGTAAACATGGAAAATACTGCTTGCTGCAGTTTTCAAGCCCAGGCCGCGAATGCTTGCAAGCGCTCCTCAAACCAGCGGCCCGGCCGCACGTGTCTCTGCAGAGCCTGACTCACCACCAGTGAGCGCTGATGGAAACGCCATGCCCTGGACCACGGCGCGAGCAGCAAGGGAGCCAGAGGCAGCGTGGGCGTCCTGGGGCCGCGGGGCAGTCCTTTGGGAGCCTCCACGGAAGAGCTGCCACCAACTAGGAGAAGCCAGCTGCCAGGCAGGAGGAAAGGCAGCTGCGTCATGGCTTGCCCCGCCCCCAAAGCAGACCCTGAGATTATAACTTGGGGGTGAGAGAGTACACGGAGGCGACCCCAGGAAGCCGGCATGGGGACGTGAGACTTGGTACGTCCAGTCACTTGGGCGACTGTAACGAAATGCCACAGGTCAAGGGCTCGTCACCAACGGAAACGGACTGCTCATAGATCTGGGGGCTGGAGTGTGACATGGGTGTCGGCATGTGGGCCACTGGGGAGAACCCTCTTTCTGGTTGCAGGGTGCTGACTTCCCAGGGCAGAGGGCAGAGCGGGGGCTCTCGCGCACGGCACTGATTCCATTCTTGAGGTTCCACTTCACCATGCAGTCACTTCCCGGGGCCCCACCTCCTGATCCCATTGCTTTGGGAGGTAGAATTGCAAGATATGAATTTTGGGGAAACAAACATTTAGTCCATAACGACAGGAAAGAGACAAAAGTAGTAAGTGTGTTAACAAGTGGGTTAGTGTGTGGGCAGCCAGGGTCCATCCAGGGGAACCCCAACATCGCAGCGCACACCCCAACATCATCCCATTAAGGCCCCTGGAAGCAGGGTATTTAGTTTCCAATTGCTGTTCCTCGCTTGGGGTGGCTCCTGAAGCATCCCAACTTCTGCCCCCAAGGCTATCCTACCAGGGAAGCCGGCAGAACACCCCCCCAAAAAACAGAGAAGCTCTCAGAAAGGGACCCACAGGTCATGAGAGTCTGAAGCCACCAAAGATGGGGAACCGAGAGGAGATGGAGGTTCCCTGGGGGTAGCTGGAGGGGATGAGAGAGGGGTTCACACTAACACGTGAACACACCGTCAGGTGAGTGCTCCTTTCAGGGAACCCCAAGTTTGGCACATCAGACCCCAGGATGGCAGCGGCGCGTGAGGAGATGCAGAAGGCTTGTGTCACACATCACGGAGTCTGGACGCTCTCCCGGAAGTCACCAGGAGCTTTGGGGGGGCCCCAAGGTGACAGAGGGACAGTGTCTGATCTATGATTCACACAGACCTCTCCGGCTGATTCTAGAAAACACGCTGCAGTGGGAAGCCTGGGGTCCCGAGCCAGTCAGAGGGAGAGGACAGCGCTGGCAGCGCTAAGCCTGGAGGGACCACATGCCCCACCCAAGACCCATACCTCTCTGGCCACAGCCTCTGACTCCCACCTTGGCGGCCTCTGGTAGCCAGGGCCCCTCAGCAGCCCAGGCACACCCAGACCCACCAAGCCACAGGCTTCCCTGCCCAGCCCCTTGTGACGCCAGCTTTATACGCCTCAGCTTCCCTGCGCTGACGCACTTTGGAATAGCACAAGAGCCCTTCACAGAGCCCCGCCCACACCCCACCCGGTCCTCACGCCTGGTCTGTCTCTTCCCGGGACCCCAGGTGCAGACAGGTACAGACCAGTAAAGTGAGCTGCTCAGATGGTCCCCAGCATGGACACAGAGGCACCTCTAGCACCCCAACCTGAGAGGCCCCTGTGAATTCACTCCCGTGATGCCCCAAGCCTGAGTCCCTGCTGCACAGAGCAGGTGCTGTTCTTCTCTCTGGTCACTGGAACAAAGGTCTGAGCCCCTCCCAGGTGCCAGGTGCGACGCTACCTTGGAAAATCAGGGCTGCTGCTCTATGTCCCCTTCCAGAGAGTTCTGAGAAGGTCCTCGAGGCACAAGCTGGCAACTCCCCTCCTGCCCCTGCTCTTGACTGTCAGCCCAGGGCCCTCCTACACCTGCCCAGCCACCCCCCCCACTCTCCCTGGAGCCCCCGCCGGGAGACGAGACCCCACCCTGTCGCTTGTGTCCCAGAGCCCCTCTCTCAGGCTCCAGGAAGCTCCCCGTCATGCCTCCTCTTTCGTCCCATAAAAGTCCTGCCTTTCTTTTTATTCTTTAATAAGGTTGCAGCAGGGCCCGAGAAGGCAGATTTTGGCCTCAGGCTACATCTGCCCTTCATTTAAAACCACCCCAAACTCCCAAAAGGCTAGGAAACAAGTCTCCAAGCTTCTCTTTTATAATCTTCATTAGATCCAAATCCAGAGTTATTTTCGCCAACAGACTGTATCAAGCCTGGAGCCCATTTGCCTCCAGAAACTGACTCTTTTGCTGAGAAAGCAGAACTTACCTACTGCACACCAATCACCCCAAGTCCCACCCATGCCAGCCTCCTGGGAGGGGACCCCAACTTACAAATGTCATTTAAGAAAACGTTTTCTCTCCTGGACATTTCAGGGCTCCCCACCTTTTCACAGCTCCAAACCCTGCATCCTCCCCCTGCTCCTACTTCTCATGTGGGCAGGCATTTCAGATTTTAAAATGTGTTTCCATTTACCACTCAAAACACATGGAGAGGGGGGTCTGTTTTTAATTATACTGGGTCATTTGACAAAGAGCATCTGGACAAAAGCAATGCGCATTTCAGAGGGGAAACTCTGTTGTTTACAACGGAATAAAGGGAAAAAGCAAGGCTGCACCCCAAACCCCTCCGTGCTCAGAGGGAGCCCGTTCTCCCCTCTGGGCGCCGCAGGACACTGACAGTCTTCTGCTGTTATTAATTTACCAGGCTGGGCCCAGACCCCAGGGCCAGGCCCACCTGTGGGAGAGGCAGAGCTAAAAACAGCTCCAGACTCCGAGAGGGGCCCGAGGAGTATCTAATGGCTCAGCTCGCTCCTGGCCCCTCCTGCTACTCCACTCAGGAGGCCGTGGCGGGGGGGGGGGGGGGGGGGGGGGGTAGAGCCAAGGCAAGCCTTGATTTGGAGAGGAGGGAAAAGGCGCTGTTTGCAGGTGTGGAGACAAAATCGTCCAGGCAACCAAGGGAAAAACGCCTCCAGGCAGCCTCTGGTGCAGGCGCTCCTGCCTGTTATCCTGGAGCGCACACGGAACGGAGGAGTTGGTGGGCGCAGACAGCAGCCCCTCAGCGCCCAGAGCCCAGAAAGGAAGGAGGTGGTTATCATCCATCGCCCCCTCCACCCACTCAAGCCAGATCACAGAGCCCCCTGTCCACGGCTGAGTTTTCTTGTTAGGCAAGCAAGTTAGCAGCTAGTAGGTTTCCTCAAACCCTGTTTTAGTGGGGCCTAGAGAGGGGGAGTGCGCCTTCATTACACACATTGAGCTGCAAGTTGCCCAGACAGCCTCATGCACACACTCGCTCGGGCGGCATGCATTATTAATAGTAATAGCCTCCATTAGCGCGCTCTGCTGCCGACTAGGTGCAGCGCTATGCGCTTTGCTCGGGCGTGGGATTCAGGCCCCACGGCTTCCCGGCAGGACACACGTGATTGCCCCCATTTCCCTGACACTGGAACAGGCTCAGGGAGCAGCGACGGTGACTTGCCCCAACACCCACATCCTGTGAGAGCAAGAACTTGATGCTTGACCTGTCTGCCGCCTGAGGTCAGGCTGCTGACTGCCAGAGCTTCTCCTCCCCAGGTCTCGTGTCTGACCTAGGGCTGGCACGAGGACACACCTGACGAGCGACGTGTGTCCGCAGTGACATACGCAGGGGTGTGCCCTGGCCCCTCACGGCTAGAGGCATCCCGGACAGAGGACTGCAAAGAGAGCTCAAGGAGGCAGCCGCGACTGAGGACAGGGAGGCTCCCCGTCCAGGCCACCAGGAGGGCAGGCTAGGCAGGACGTCAGCCATCCTGGCCCCAGTCCTCTTTGCAGTGTGACTTTGCCCCGGCTCCTGCTCACACGGTGCCTATGTCCCATGAGTCGGGGCTGGTCTTGTGAGTTGCTTAGGTCCACAGAATACGAGGGCAGGAGGAGCCAAGGCCTGGGTCTGGAGAGGCTAGTGGCCGCCGCCCTCTTGGAACTTTGCGATAACGTGAGAGCCCTCTGGTCCTGCAGTGGGTCCCCGTCACTCCCATGACCCTAAGCCACAGCCATGCAATCACCACGTAACAAGATGACTTCAGACTAGCCAGTCCCCAGCTGACCCAGCCCTGACCATGGAGAGAAGTGTCCAGCCGGAGCAGAATTGCCCGTCCAACCTTAAGCGCTAAGCTGCAGAATCGTGAGCTAAGTAAACGCAGGTTGTTGGCGGCCCCAGGTTTGGGCTGGTCTGTTACCCAGTGACAGCTAACCCACACATCGCCGAGAAGGCACTGGAGAGTCCATCAGAGGCGGGAACAGACCTGGTGCCCCAGGACCCAATGGAGCCCAGGTGGCTAAGCCAAGGATGCCTCTGGATCCAGGGCCTGCCCTCGTGTCTGCCTGTTTATTGCTCTCTCTTCCCTCATTGGATCTAACCTGGAAAGTAAAGATGATGGACGGAAGATAGATGATGGATGATGGATGGAAGATAGAGAGTGGAAGCAGAGATCTTTCCATAGACTCGGTGTGGAGAGCAGGGAAGTGATGGCAGGAAGAGGGGGTCCCGATTCCGCTAACACCCACGCACGTCACGGTTGTGTATCAGCACGCCTCTTCTGTGTGGCAGGAATACAAACTCCAGCCCCATCTGCATTTTGTAGCAGACGCACATCAGAGAGGACGCCGTGTGGGGGAGCTGTGGAATCAGGGGGCAAGGGCAACAAGGCCAGGGGCCCCACATATCCTGTGAGTATCCAGGGACTCCCTAAACCCACTACCGCAAACCGGGGGTCCTTAGAAAAAAAATCCCAAAGGTACTCTCATAGTTCTGAAGTCCCAAGTCCAAAATCAAGATGTCGGGCCTCCCTGGTGGCACAGTGGGTTAAGCAACGCACTATGAAGCAGACCGCAGCCACTGCAGCACGAGTTCGATCCCTGCTGCCGGCCAGGGAGGAGACCCACATGGCACAGCAGACCTCTCCTGCTGTGCCCGCTGCTCCCCTCAGCAGTGTACTTCTGTTGATCTGCCTGTTCTGCTCCCCGCTCTCTGTGGTGAATCCTCTCACCCCCCCACACCTCTGGCCTGTACCCCAGTGCTTGTATGCATAAATAAATCTAAAAAAAAAAAAGAAATTCTTTCTTAAAAAAAAAAACAAAATCAAGGTGTCAACAGATTCTAGAGACTCCAAAGGGGGGACCCCCCCACATGTCTCTCATGGCTTCTGGGAGCCCTGAAAGTCCTCAGCCTCCCTGGCTAGTAATTGCATCACCCGCCTCTTCCTGTGGCCCGCGGGTCCTTCTCCCCACTCTGCAGATCCAGTACTTGGGGCTAGTGCCCACCCGGAGCCCAGGGTGACTCATTTGAGAGCCTTATATTTGCCAAGATCTGATTTCCAAATAAAGGACAGTCTGAGATTCTGGGTGGACGTGAATGGGGGGGGGGGGGTGACATTCCATCCACTACACGCCTCATTGCTCCTGGAGCAGCAGCCAGCAGGGGCACCGTCACAGGAGCCCACCAACCAGCCCACAGCCATCCTCGGCCTATGTCCTGAGGTTTGTCTTCGTCCAACACAAGTCTGACACTCGGGGGGTGTGGTCCCCACAGCAGGCCCTCCCTTGTGCCCATTTCGGAAAGAACTCACTCTGTGAGCCTCCCCGAACCCCTCCCCAGACAGGCAGACGGCACAAATGAGGGTGTGCACAGACGCTCCCTTATTTCTAAGGAAAACAGAAGCCAGACCTGAAGGCAGAACTCTTGTCCCCCAAATCCTAGAGGACCTCCCAGAGGAGGCTCAGGAAACATCCTGCCTACCCCCTGGGGAGGGATGCCCCAAAATCTGCACAGTAAGAGCAGGCCCCCCACTCTGGCCTCCAGCCAAGCTGCCGGTCATCACGCACCAGCGCACCTGTCTATTGCCCACGCATGAGGCCAGTCTGGGTGTTATTCCTGCTGCCTGGGGCCCCGGGAGCCAGCAGCGGATACAGGGCTGCTTGGTGGCGGGAGTCAGTGGGGAGCCCAGGAGGAAAGACTTCTCAGGAGACAATAAATGAGAGGGCAAGCAGGGGTCTGCGAAGCACAAGGGGCGAGCCAAGGGCAGAGCCATCCTGGTGGAAGGAGTACGCTGTGCTCAGCACTGGACGAGCATGGAAGACCCGAGAATGGGCGCTCCGATAGTAGAGGTTGTAAGCATTTGGGTCGTAGTGGGGAGCAGGCCCGGTGCAAGCAGCACCAGGGCTGGGGTCCTGTGGGACAGCCAGGGAGCGCGCCGGCAGCTGGACGGGTGCAGAGAGGAAGGGGACTGAGAGAGGCTGTCGGGTTACACTGAGTGGTGAGACCCAGCCACGGGGACCAGGTCACTGATTCCTTGCTCAAGCCCGGCCCCTGCAGAAAACATTACAAGTACCGCTATCATCGCTTCCCACACCCTGTCGCAGACCCACCCGCCGCCAACCCCACTCCGTGACCTCCGCTTCCAGGAGGGAAGGAGGAAAGGAGGGGAAGAGAAGCTGCCAGAAACCTCATCAGAGGAGGCGCCTCTACGCTGGACACCACCAGCTCTGCTTTCATTCTTGGACATTCCAAATAGGCAGGCCATCACCAGAAAGAGCTCGAAAAATCCTGAGCTCTGCACGCAACACACAAGGTCCAACAGGCTGGCTTTGCTGCTTCTGCCTTGACCTCTGCCCCGGGCTTATGTCTCCAAGCACGAGCTCTGTTTTCTCAGGAAGCCATTAAGAATAGTTAGAAAAAGAGAGCCCACCGATCCCAAGATAATAGCGAAAAAGATCTTGGCGAAAGATCTGCAAGCTTTCGGCCTCCCCCAAGTTCTTTTTAACACTGTACCTGCTAAAGATGCGTAACTCTGTCCCCCAGACACGTGAAGGCTTCATAGGTTAGTTCCCACTGGATACCCACAAGCAGGACTCACTCCGGCTCTCATGCTTGAAGACAAGCCCCGAACTAGTGACAAGAGACCTAAACTTCAGGGCCAGGGGGCCTCGTGGGGGGAGAGGGACCCCAGATGGACCAGAGCTCCTGGAACTGGTAAGAGCTGAACAAGTGAAGCAGGAAAGGAAAGGAGCAAGGAAAGGAGGGTGACCGAGTCGCCCCACTTTGTCATCCTGGCCAGCCTTGGTGACCGGCGCAGAGATGGTCAGATCAGCTCTCTAGCCTGTGCTCCTCCTCCACACACAGACCTCTGCCCTGGACCCCTGCCTCCAGCTGTGCTTGGCCAGCTCTTCCTTTAAGATGTGGCTCAGACACCCACTGATTGGAAAAAAAATTTGCCCTCCATACACCTGATAAGGGACCGATCACAAAGGTCTACAGAGAACTCACAGGACTCAAGAGAAACACAGGAAACCATCCAGTCAAAAAATGGCCAGAAGAACTTGAAAGACACTTCTCCAAAGAGGAAATGCAAATGGCCAACAGGCATATGAAAAAATGTTCAGCATCCCTCATTATCAGGGCAGTGCTAAGATCACCATGAGATATCACCTGACACCAGTAAGAATGGCTTATATTAAAAAAAAAGTAGCAACTACAAATGTTGGCAAGGGTGTGGAGTAAAAGGAACCCTCCCACAATGCTGGTGGGAATGCTAGCTGGTCCAGCCACTATGGAAAGCTGTGTGGAGGTTCCTCAAACTAATAAAAATGGAGCTATGACCCAGCAATCCCACTCCTAGGGATCTGCCCAAAGGACATAAAACCATTAATTCAAAAGAATACCTGCACTCCTATGTTTATTGCATCACTATTTGTAATAGGCAAGATTTGGAATCAACCCAAATGCCCAAAAATATATGACTGGATCAACAAAATGTGGTCTATATACACAATGGACTACTATTCAGCAATCAAAAAATATAAACTAACACCACTCACAGCAGCATGAATGAATTTTGAAGGGAGTATGCTCAATGATATAAGCCAGGAAGAAAAGGAAAAACACCTATGATCTCACTTGTAGGAGGAATATAAGGGACCAAGGAAAAAACATCAACAACAACAACAAAAAACACAACACAACAAAACAAAAACAGACAACTACAAATCAGAAACATTCTGCAGAGAAGAGGGAGGGATTAGGGTTAAGACAGGGACGGGAAGAGCACAAGGGACTACAAATCAGACAACTACAAATCAGAAACATTCTGCAGAGAAGAGGGAGGGATTAGGGTTAAGACAGGGACGGGAAGAGCACAAGGGACTATGGTGACAGTGCAGGGTAAATTGGTGGTGGGAATTCTATGGGACTACACCTAAAAAAGAAAGCAGACATTGTAAGAAAAAAATAAATAAAATAAAGAAATTTTAAAAAAAAAAAGGATGTGGCTCAAGACTCATTCCTTGAATAGTGTCGAACCCTCCAGGCCCAACAGGCTGCCCGCCCACGCTCACAGCACCGAGGTCCCTGCACACTGTGCCCTCCTTGCTCAGAGCCGGCCTTCACCGCCTCTACGGGGCTGTCAACCCTTCCTGCGCTGCTTAGACTTCCCCATCCTCACATCCTTGAGACTTGACGTGAGCCTGGCCCTTAGTAAGTGCTCAGCAAGTAAGGGGGGGAAGTAGGAGGGAGGGAGTGAAAAAGGGAGACAGAAGAGGCAGAAAGATGGATGCAAAATGGTATTTGTGATTAAAAAAAAAAAAATTACAGGACCTCCCTGGTGGTACAGGGTTAAAGTCTCAGCACCATCAAGCTATCGGCAGCCACTGGCCAGGGAAGGGACCCACATGGCGCAGCAGACCTCTCCTGCCTCACCTGCTGCTTCTCTCAGCAGTGTGTTTCAGTCAATCTACCTATTCTGCTCCCTGCTCCATCTCTGGTGAATCCTGTCACCCTCACCCCCCTCACCTCTGCCTGTCCCCCAGTTCTGGTATGCATAAATAAATTAAATAAACTTTAAAGTAAAGAGGGCCCTCTCTGGTGGCTCCAAGGGTTAAGCACCACACTATGAGGCTTCCTCAGCCACTGCAGCACAAGTTCAATCCCCGGCTAGGGCGGTAACCCGCATGGCACAGCAGACCTCTCTGTCTCACCAGCTGCTCCCCTCAGCAGTGTGTTTCAGTCCAACTGCCTGTTCTGCTCCCTGCTCTGTCTCTGGTGGGGCCTCCCATACCTCTGGCCTGTACCCCAGTTCTTATATGCATTAAAAAAGAAAGAAAAGAAAATGCATCTGAGTGTGTGGCTCTGAAAGAATAAGCCCTGCCCCTTTCACCTCCTTTCAGCATTCCAGAAGAAGTAACATCTTCATCCTTGCTGGGCTCAGGCTTCAGCCACTAGGTGATGCCCAGGGGCTCCCCTCCCCCCTGGAGAAGGGACGCTGGTAAAGGCCAAGTGTCCCCGTGTTGGCAAGGAGGTCCAGTGGGCAGAAGAGAAATTCAGTCCTTGGGGGAGGCCCCTGGCCCTTAGAGAGCAAAGAGATGGCGTGGGCAGCGTGAACAGGGCGCCAGCTACACGCAGCCGCCTCTGCCGCCCGCTCACAGGCCCCGCCTTGGCCTCTGAGGCTCCAGCGCAACACAGCATGGCAGGGACGGCCCGCGTCTGTGGCCCTCAGACCGCCAGGCTGGCGTCCAGCAACAACAAAGTCTGCCTTTCAGCAGCCCGGAGGCCTCAGTCCCACAGACCGCCGCTGTCAGAGAGGGCAGTGCCGGGCGCCCCAGGCCCAGCTCTGAGAGACAAAGGGACAATGCCTGTGCTGCGACAAAATTCTAACTCTCTTTGTCGCTTGACCCCCCAGGTTTTCGCCTGCATCAGCTCTCTTCCCATCACCATGGCAACCTGCATCCCCTGACCAGGTTCAAGGGCGTGGCAGGAGCCAGGAGCATGCACGAAGCCACCACAAGCAGCGACCACGGTCACCCCCAGGGCAGCACTGGGGACCAAACTTCCTGCTGTGGCTTCTTGTGCCTTGGCTCCCGAGCTCCCAGCCACGACCTGGAGAGCGCCCCCGCTCCCCGTATCTTCCGGATGCAGAGGTGACTCTGCCAGGGCAAGCTGTTGAGACTCCCAGCATAAATAAGCACTAGACACCCCGAGAAAGTTGCCCTGATTAACGCTCACTCTCCACGAGGCCAGGCCTCACCTTTCTCTGTCAAAATGCACAAGCCGATTGACTCAGCAGCACTGACTCAGGCTGCTTTCCCCGGGCCTCTGTAGGGGCCTCCTAGCTCAGGATATTTCTGATGTAGTGACCCTGGAATAATCCTTTGCTAAGATTTTAGGTAAAGCCTAGATGCCTTCAAAGGGTGTCTAAAATGCCAGTCTGGGTCAGAAGGAAACAGGAGGGAAAGCCCGAGTCCTGGCATCAGAAGACTGTGGACCAGACGCAGCAGTGGACCAGCCCAGCCATCGGAGCGTGCTGGCAGAGCCGGAACGGGGAGAGGGTCACAACATACCACGAGTGGGTGCAGAAGTTCTTTGGATAAATATGTGAGCTGAGACATCCGCACGGAAGTTTCATGCGCCTCCAGCACCCTGAACTCCCTTTGAGCCCCCACCCACCCCACCCCTCATGCACGCAACTCAAGGATACCAGAGGACACTGGCTCACGGCCGAAGCGGCCCGGCACACAGGGCACCCACCCTGGTTCTCTGACAGCCATCCAGGCACTGAGCAGCCTTCCAGAAGGGGACCCCTCAATTTGGGGTAACTGTTCCATGCATGGCTGCAAAGTTTCAAAGACAAAGTGGGGTCTGGCAATGACCCCGGAGGCGGTGGCTCCCTGCAGCCAGGAGGCGTCAGCCCCAGCCTGGATGTAAGGGACGGGGCTGCAGGGGGCTGAGTGGGGGGTTCCCCGATGCCAGAGGCCCTTGAGCGACGCCCTGGGGAGCGCTCCACACTACAGACCCTCGCTCCCACAGGCACTGTTTTAGGGGACACTACCAAGGCCACACAGAAATGGGGCTTGGGGCACCATTTCTCTCTCCACCAGAGGGGCTAAGGGCCTTCGCCACCCCCTCCCGTGATCCTGAAAGGTTGTCTAGGTTCAGGACTGGCTCCTTAAGGTGGGTCTCCAGGAAAGCAGCCTGGCTTCGTTGTTTTGTCCATGGTTTTCAAGCTGTGCTCTAAAGAGCCTCCCAGAGTGACCCCCAAAACCCTGCAGCAGTGGGGAGCACGGTGAGCAGAGTGGAAAGCCCCACTCCTAACCTTCCAGAGGCCACCTCACTTTTCTGCATTTTACACGGATCTATGTTTCAAAGCCAGAGTGGACGATCTTTCAAAAGAGTTTGGCAACCACTGGTTTGGATGTTCAGATTTTCAAAGCAAAACAAAGCTATTTCTGGTCCTCTCTGTCCCAGGAGCACTAGGGTTTTACGACTGCACTGCCACTTTATTTTTTTAATTACAAAAGCCAGGCCATCAAACCCGGCTCTGCAGCCCGTTGCCAGCGCAGGACGGGGTTCTATGGGCTGACTCACGTCACGTGGCTACTTGTGTGCAGCATCCCAGCGCTCAGCAACGGCGGCTTCGCGCTCCTGCGGTGCAAGGGTGGGCAGGCTGGAGACATTTCTGTCCCTCTGCACGTGTGCACGCGCGTGTGTGCAGGTGTGTGCGTGCAAACGGGTGCAGTGGCCACAGGGAGTCGGTCCTCTAGGAGCACCTGTTTGGACGTTCTCCCTGCGCATCCCCAAGCTGTTGCCAGACGTCCAGCTCTCTGCGTTCCAGACATCTGCCTTCACAATTCATGGAGCCGGCCCAGGTTTGAAAACGAATGGGGAGGGTCCCCTAGTCTCTCGGGGCCCACAGGCAGAGCTAGGGCCGGCCACTAGACAGTCGTGGAGAAATCCAGAGTGTCAGTGGAAGTAACACCCCTTCTGCGGAGCTCTTGGGGAAGGAGCGCTATTGGGGAGCCAAGGCAGGCAGGCAGGCTGGAATATGTTCAGACTTGACTGTGCTTAACTCCTCCCCCGTGCTCATCCCTGCCCTCCACGCCTGGCTAGATGCAGGGAAGGGCTCAGGGGCGGGTGCGTGGCAGCTTGGTGAGAGAGGGTCACGAAGGGGCGAGGAGACAACGTCTTCCAGACAGGGCTGCCTCTCCAGCTCAGTGGTTTTCAATGTCAGTGATTTGCAAACTGTGCTCGAAACAGCCCCCCACAGGGACCCTCCAAAGGCCTGCAGCGTGGGAGCACAGCCCAATGGAGCCAGCCCCGGCTCCAGCTGACAAGAGACGAGGCCCAACTCGCCCAAAGCGCAGAGGAGGGAGGCTCACGGGCGGGCGAGGACGCCACAGCCAGCCGGGACTCCCTGCCCTGGGCCCCAAGGCGGGTGAACTGCTCCGTGAGCCCTGGCTGGTCCTCAGCCCAGCTCAGAGGCAGGCGCGGGCTGCGAGAGCACCAGCCTTCGGGGGAAATCCTGTCAGGGGGAGGCGGCGTGACTGCTGGCAGCTCTGCTGTTGTGTGTGTGTGTCTGTGTTTTCCAAAACACACAGGGTAAATGAGCCAGGATGAAAACAGACGGCGGCGAGTGGAGCGGCACGGCCTGCTGTGCAGCGGCAGCACCTACGTGGCCACGTGCAGATGCTCCGGGAGGCACTGGTTGGCGGGGGCTGGGGTTTGGCAACAGCCCACCTCACCCGACCCTGGCTCTGAGGGAGCCCTTCCAGGTCAGGGTGGACGCAGATGGTGTGGCCGGCCCTGGGTCAGCGAGGAGCCCCACCCGGCCGGGGCCTGGCCGCAGCAGCACAGCCGGGCCCACGGCTCCCCAGGTGGGCAGGGCTCCCTTTCCTCCCTGCGCTGGTCAGGTGGACTCCCAGGCCTTCTCATTCCTAGTCTAGGGGGTGCCTGCTGGGAAAGATGGGCTCTTTTCCTACAGGCGTCTGGAAGGGTTCTTCCCTGGACCTGCCTCAGTCCCAGCCCCAGGTGAAGCATTTGGGAAAGAGAATGCGAAAAGCACGTGCTCTCGTGCAGCAGCTGAGCCAACAATTCCTCAGGGCAAGAGAGAAAATGGAGTCATCCGCCCACCAAGCAATCCACTCACCCAGCTGTGTGGCTAGGGCTGGGGTCCAGAGCGGACCCAGACCTCCTGTCGTCATCCCTGTAGAGGAAAAACAAGTCCCTAGATCATGGGGTGGTGGGGGGGACTGGGGCCTTTATCTAGATGGAGGCACTAAAGAAACTCCTTGGGGGAAGGAAGGACGGACAAGCCTTTGGGTTTGGGGGTGCGGAGGGGAGGGTAGCAGAGCAGAGAGAGAGGCATGAGCCAGAGAGGCCTGAGGGATCCTCAGTGCAGGTGGGGGACTGGCTCGGAGATGGCTGCGCCCCTTGGGGGGGGGCACAGAAAACGGCTAGGAGACACCGACACTCATGGGGCCACAGGGGAGACAGCGGCTGAGAAGAGGTGAGCCCATCAGACGGAGACTGGGGTGGGTTCGGAGGAGGCAAATGTCATCTAGTGCACTGGTGCCAGGAGGTCAAAGGAGACAAAGGCCGCTGGGAGCTGCAGGAGGTCTCGGTGCGGTACTGTGCTGGGGGCAGGCCAGGTGCCAGGGGTTGGGGAGCCAGCAGCAAGGGGAGGAGCTGCAGTGGCCACTGGCAGCTGGAGGGGAAAGTGGGGTCAAGGAAAGGTCCTGTCTTGGTCTTTGCAGGAGGGAAAGATTGGCAGGGTTCAAGGTTCTTGAGAAGCGAGGAGTAAGTTCAGAGGAGAGACAGGCCAAGAAAGGACGTTCCCCGGCTCAGGCAGGCCAGGGTGGGAAGTCGAACCAGACAGACAGCAGAAGATGCTCTTCGCCCCACATGAGGAGGAGGAAGGAGGAGGCTGCAGGGGAAGCTTCTGGGTCTGAGACAGTTCTCACTTGTGTCCGAGGCACCTCCTACAGCAGCAGGACTAAGGCACACAAGGAGGAAGCAGAGGCTGCGAGAGAGGGGTCCGCTGGCCTGCCACCCCCACGCTGGTGAGGGGGAGCCTGGACTCACCCCCAGAGCTACCTGCTCCCGAAATCCAGCTCTTCACCCCACAGACCCAGCAAGAAGGGGACAGTGGCTGAGCCTCCCCTCCAGATTCTCTTTGAGTTTCCCTTTCAAAGTTAGCACTTGCCGCGGGGAGAAAAGGAAGAAAGAAAAGCGGGTCGGGTAGACTCTGGGCTCTGAGGAGGGTGTGGTTGGGGGGGGGGCTGGGGCGGCCTGGAGCCTCTCCCCACCCAGCCCGGGGTCTGTGGGGCCTTCCCCTTCAGATGATAAAGCAATTCATAAACACAAGACTTGCAGGGACAGCG
The DNA here is from genome assembly GCA_019455555.1 of Galemys pyrenaicus. Lineage (NCBI taxonomy): Eukaryota > Metazoa > Chordata > Mammalia > Eulipotyphla > Talpidae > Galemys > Galemys pyrenaicus. Next base: position 3,234,798 of record JAGFMF010011458.1, on the reverse strand, counting down.
ATGAATCTCGGGGGCCCTGCTAATTAAAACGCCCGTATTACATTACTTCCTCAAGGACTCATCTTCTAATTTTTAGGATTATGGTACATTGATTAATTTATACAAGTTTTTAATCCCTCTGCGCTTAATGAAGACCAGGAACATGGGAACAGGAGCATAATTGAGCTTCGTATTATTTTATTAGGGAGAATTATGGCCCAACGTGTCACAAAGAAGTTTGTGAGGGCGGGGAGGTGGCACGTGTGCTGTTAACCGACTGCTGTCCAGATGCCAGCTGGGGTGTCCCTGGCGTGCAGACTCAGGGAGCTCAGCCCTCACAGCCACGCTGTTGGGTGGCAGCTGGTGGCCTGTAGGGAGCAGCACCCCCTCTTACGTCTGGGGTACAGTGTCCACCAGACTCAGGGAGCTCAGCCCTCACAGCCATGCTGTTGGGTGGCAGCTGGTGGCCTGTAGGGAACAGCACCCCCTCTTACGTCTGGGGTACAGTGCCCACCGTGGCTGGCCACCTGCTCATGTCTACTTCCCCACCTACCTGACACTGCTACTTTTACTGCCCACCTGCACCCAGTGCCCTGATTCTGCCCCTGCCGCTCCCTCTGCCTCAAATGCGCTTCCCTGACTCAGGCTTATGTGTCGACTTGGCTCAAGTGCCACTTCCTCCAGGAAGCCTTCCCTGAACCAACCACCTCCAAAGAAAGTCATCTGCACCAGAGGCTTTAAAATCCCAGCACTCCCAAATATTTTGAAATCAAATGAATTTGGACTAAAAGACCCCTAAAGTTCCCTGAAGGTCCAGGAGCCTATGTTTCAATCCTGGAGTTGGGAACTTCCTCCCCAGTTCCTGAACTCCCTGTCACCTAGGGTTCACAAAAATCCTGAACTAGGGGCCAGCTGATTAGACCAAAGTTTTATTCCTAGCTGTGCTTCTAAGTCTGCATGATCCTGCATGAGTTCCCCTCTCTGGGTCTCAATTTCCCCAACTATGAAGTCAGGCAAGGAAGCTAATTCTAGCTCGAGGCCCCCTCCAGCAGGAACAACCAAGAATTCCAGAACTCCCCAGGCTTCTGGTCCAAGGCCCTGGAGTTTGGGTCCCACACCCTCTAGAGGCCACAACTGGAGTTGCAGGTGTGAAACCCGTGATGGATACTGTCAGTCTTTTGAGGAAAGCAGCTTGGCAGCTTCCAGGAGGAATCCTTCACCCCAAAGGGGTGGCCTCTGGTTCCCAAAGAAGCAGAGCCCAAAAGCTGAGCTGTGTTTTGATTCTTGCTTCCTCCATCAAGTCCTCCCTGATGAAAATATGAAAGCTTTATTCCCTCTCTCTCTCTGCACCCCATGGAAAGAAAGGACAGTCTGTATAAGGCAGCTTAAATTTCAGTAAGAAGATAAAGGGAATTTTCTGGAGCTCCTGCTGAGCCTAAAATCATATCCCAAAAGTATCTCACCATCCATCAGGGAGCATAAGAGAAGTGGGTGGGCATGGGACATAACATCTCTTTCAACCCTTCCCCAAGCAAAGTTTGTGGCTCCCATAAGTATTTCCAGATGATTTTTTTTTTCCTATCACTACCTAAAATCATTTGGCCAGAGGATTTTCTGCTTAAGAAAGAATCCAAATCCCAGCCCAACATTCAAGGTCAAATAATGCTATGCCTTTGTTTTACAGATGAGGGAGGGAGGATAGAGAGTGGAGGTGAGGAGAGGGGGAGAGGGGAAGAGAGGGGGAGGAGAGAGGGGAAGAACAGGAAGGGGGAGAGGGGAGAGGAAAGGGGGAGAGGGAGAAAAAGAGAGAGAAAAACTGCACTAGAACAGATTGAGGCTCCTGATCCCCTCACCCCTCACCCCGTATTAGACCCCCCAAATGCCTGCAACCTCGCACTTCTAAAAGCACAGTTGAAAATAGAACCAACATATGCTCTAACAATTCCACTTCTGAGTATTTATGTGAAACATACAAAAACACAAATTTGAAAGATAGCTGCACCCCCCCCCCGCCGTGTTTATTACACCATTCACAATGGCAGTGAGCTAACTTAGGAAGCAACCTAGGTTGTGAATGAGAAAGAAGGTATAATAGAGCTACCCAAGGGGATACTACTCAGCTACTTACAGAAAGATGAAATTTTGCCATTTGAGGAGAGAAACGCTGGAGGATTTAACTCCTATGTAGAGGATGAAGGATCAAAGCAAATGAACAAACAAAACACAATCAACCCTTGGATTCTGACAGCAGAATGTGGTTGCCCGAGGGGAAGGAGATGGGGTGGCGGTAGATGGGTAGGTGGAAACTAGACCTTTGGGGGGGGAGGGGAGAGGCAGTGACAGTGATAGGGTCATACAGATGCCCAGCTGTGAATCTGTGCACCTGAAATGTGGCAGGAGCTGTAAACCAATGTTACCTCAAAAAAAAAAAAAGTTTGTGAGACCTTGAAACAAAGCCGGCCTCCCAGGAAGGAGGAAGGCGTAAGGAACAAACAAACAAAAAATCAGGCCTCCATCCACTCAGCTCACTTCAAAGTGAAGCAGAAAGTGCCCTTCAGTGACAGGGAGGAAAGGACATTATACAAATGGCCATTTCCCAGTCGGGCCTGAAGTCCCCTCTCCCCAGGATTCACACATGTATTCCAGGCATTTCTGTCAGCGGTGTCCTAATGAAACTGCCTGTTTTCGTTTTACTCTTTACGGAACACTACATGAAATTATTAGTGCTTTTTAAATTTTTTTTAGGCAGAATGGCTCACGAAACTTGAGGCTGGCCAGGGGGTTAGGTGAGGTCAGTGGGGGTCAGCTGAACCCAGGCCCTTCACCGTGGGGAGTGTGTACACATGCACGCATGCACACACACAGACACACAGAAGCACAAAGTGACACTGGGGACCCCACAAACTGACCTCAGGCCATCTCAACAAGGCCCAGATATTACATTCATCTGGCAAAATTCTAGAGGAGCCTATCAAGATGTCCCACAGCTTCGAAAGCCACTTTTCTGAAGTGGAAAGAGAGACTTTCCATCCAGCTGTGGGACCTGCTGTGACAGGGTGGTCCCCAGAAAGGGGCAAGTTCCAGCATCCTGGTTCCGCCCTAAGTAGAGTGGAGCTGAGCAGGGATAAGAAGATAGAAGATGCTGGAGAGAGATGACAGAAGAGGACAGAAGGAAGGGAGGAAGAAGGAAGCAGGATGGAGAGCAGCAAGGAGATCTGGAGGAGGCACGTGGAGCAGAGGGACATGTGAAGAAACTGCGCTTGCTTCTTGGTCCTGGACTGGTTGGAACAGATGTGGGTGAGAGACCCGTGGGGAGGTTAGCAATGGCAGCTTTCATCTTGATTTTGATTTTGCTCTTTTCCTCCCAGATTTGTCTGACTCTTTCTGACCCTTTTCTATGGGTCTCTACTGAAAGGATTTTGGGCCTTGCGTTGGGCCAATCCTATTTGACTGGACTTTTACCCTCAAGGAGATGGGTAACTTTGGATGCTTAACTTAGTCACTATGTTCTTTGAATCCTTTCTGCATTGTACCCTAGTTGTATTAAAGTTCCTTGCCATTAAAGGCCTTATATGTTTGTCTTGAGGTGGTGGATGGCAGAACCCATTCAGAGAGGGCAGGTTTGGGGGCTCTGGGGTGCCCCTCTCCCTGCCCTGTAACATTGCTAGAAATAAAAAGCACCTGCACCCACCACATATTACAGACGGGACAGGCTTACAGACAGCACCTGAACCTCTCTCCCCCAAGTCACTTGGCAACAAAATGCTAAATTTACTCTTTAAAGAACAGTTTTAACTTTTAGCAAAATTTCAGACATGCCAAATATTAGGTTATGAAGACACTGCATGTCTGTTTCTTATGTTGTACTACATGGTCAAATCTTGGGCCCATTAAATGTACATTGGATCCCAAACCCGAACATGATGTCAAATGTCAATTTCTAATGCTCTTTCATACCTTATGAAGCCTCATTTGTCATTAATTAGTTAGAGAAAGGTCAAAACTTGCCTGTTTTTATACTAGGACTATTATTTGCAATTATGTTTATAATGGTTTTAATATCAAATTTTAATATGATGCTGGTTTAAGCCACTTCTTACTGAGAATCATGTTTTTAGCTCTTACCACATGAAGATATTATTTTTTTAAGTCATTTAAAAATTCATAAGGGTCATTTTTAATTCAAGCACATTCCTGTGAAGAAAATCATGCCCGACAAATGTTGGGGAGCACAAACGAATTGGCCTCCAACCATTTACCAGTGAGACCAGGTGGGGTCCTCTAGCTGCTCAGAGCTCTCCCGGAGGGCCCGGATGCACAGGCCTAGATCACAAAAGGCAAATGACACAGTTGCCTGAGGTCCTGGTGTGGGGCCTGTCCAGGAAACTCCCAGATCAGGGAGGGGAGGGAAAGGCTGGGGAGAGGAATTGAGAAGGGGAGAGCAAAGAGGGAAGAGGAAGAGAGGAGAGGGGAGTGGAGGTAAGGACTAGGGGAGTGGTGGGAAAGGGGGAAGGAGAAGAGGAGGAAGGGGAGAGGGGAGGAGAGAGGGGGATAGAGGAAGAGAGGGGATGAGCAGAAGGGGATAGAGGAGGGGGGAGGAGAGAAGAGAGGAGAAAGGGGGAGGGAGGGAAGGGAGCAGGAAGGAGAGGGGGCCATCTAAGGAGTCTGGGCCCAGCATCCTGGCCAGGGACCTCAATTTGGACATCTTCATTTGCAGCCTCACTAAATCTCCAGAACATTCACCTGTCTGGCTGGTAGGAGTCTAACTAGACAGAACCTCAAAAGCACCAAAAACTTAACAGTCTATACCTCTACATCTGAGAACCTTTTCTGGGGAAACAGTGGTTTAAGCACAAAGATATGCATTGCAGGGTTTTTATTATCAACGGTTTAAAAATTCAAAAACAACATATACTGGCAGGGGCAGGGATGACTTCAGTAGCTCCCTAGAACAGGTGTTCACTGGAACATGGGGGAGCTCGCCTCGTACCTGTGCTACCTGCACACACGTGTGTACGGCAGATGACGAGTGCGAGGGCTGCCTGGCACTCTGTTCACCTGTGTCTTTGTTAGCAGGTGAAATGCAGAGGGCATGATATTTCAAAAGAACAGGCTCACATCTCCACATCAGATTTGATGCACAGATCCCATCACTTGCTGTGTGACCTTGAGCAAGTTACCAGATTTTCTGCCCCTGGAGTCCACTCATCTATAAAATGGAGATAACACAAACAAGGTCATGGTGAGGATTAACTGAGATAAAAACATGTAAAAAGGCTAGGAAAAGGTTTGGTTTCTGCTGTTAATAATGCTTCCTGGGGGCATTGTTAATACTGTTATTATCCCACCTCGATCACTTTTATGTGGATAACTAGATCTTTTTATAGCCTAAACTGTGAACAGGAGTTAGCTCTGATTTGTAAAGCTCAGGCCAGTTTTCATTTGCTGCCTCATGCTTTTAGGTAATTTCTTAAGGGTTTTTACTTTTTGTTTTTTGGTTTTGGTTTTTGACAGTTTGACAGTGAACACATTTATTTCTATAGGCAGAAAAAAAGTGAATTTTAAATAAAAGGAAAAACTAAAATCTTCCCCACAGAAACTTGCAGTGCTACCTGGCCTCAGGGAAGGCTGGTGCTTAATTTGTCACTCGGGCATTTTAATGAGTCAGAATGAGTCCATCTTGCAGATGAGAAAACTGAGGTGCAGAAAAGTGACAATTTATGCCCAAGGTTATTCAAGCAATTAGTGATGGCGCTGGCATGGCAACCCAGGCCTCCTGGCTTCCCCAGTTCTGCAGAAAATGATTTCAAAGACCTGCTTCTTCTACAGGTAGTGAGTTCCCCATCACCAAAAGCAATCAAAGACCAACGCTCACCTCTAAGAAAAGCTACAGGAAAGATTCCTTCAGCACGAGTGACATGACCTCTAAAGCTTCCTCTAGCACAGAGAGTCTATAACCCACTTCCAGATATACTAGAATTTTAAAAGCCACCCAGCAGAACAATGCCTCTGACAAAAGTGTCAGAGTTCAGAAGAGAAGAAAAAGATCTCATTTTCACTGGAGAATAAGAGGAAAGAACTGTAATGGTGGCAGAGACAAACAAGCCTTCTCACTGTGGAAAGCTCTGAAAGAAACATGATTATATTTGAGGCTTCCTGCACAGCCCCTTTCCTTCAATGGTTTTGTGTGTGTGCGTGCAAAGAATACTTAACATGAGATCTACCCTCTTAACAGCTCTTCAAGCGTACAATGTATTGTTGACCATCTACACAGTGCACAGCAGATCTCTAGAAAACTCTTCCACTTTGCTTGACTGAAACAGCACAATGGTCAAAATGTGAAAGCAAGCTAAATGCCCATCGATAGAAAACGGAAAAAGAAAATGAGGAATGTACCTACAATGGGATAGTATTCCTCTCTGAGAGGAGGAAATTCTGACCCATGGTCAGCAAGGATGGCCCTTGAGGACATTATGCCGAGTGAAATGACAGAGAATGACCAAAACAGCAGGATTCCACTCGAGAGATGCGAAATAGTCAGCTCCATGGAGTGAATTCAGAGTGGGATGAGGGGCGGGAGGAATGGGGAGTTACTAACCAGTGGGCGTGGGTGACTTTTCAAGTGCCAGTTTCTGGGATCAGAACCCAAAGGGGCAAACGTATACATGAAGCAGCTGTGACTGCACTCATCTAAAAGGGAACCCTTGCCCTGCTCTGTGGTTGCCGCTGGTGCTGGTGCGTGTGTGTTTAAGGAAACGTAAGTAGCAGCCCCCTCTCTAAAGAGGAGGGCGGAGGGTGGGCTGGTCTTTCTTTCCTGTGTCATTTTTCTCCAGAAGACCAGGAGGAAGGAAGCGGGATGGAACTTTCCGTAGATGGCTTCTGTTGTGACATCATGAACGTGTCAACAGGGTTTGGATGGCCTGAGGAGCAGAGTCCAGGATGACAAGCTCAAATAACCCCTCCTTGCTCAGATGAAGGGGCAGCGCCCGGGGAGGCTGTCCCTTGGCCCTCGGTCCTGCCCTAGCACTGTTGTGGAGGGAACCACGTGGGAGCTGACCCCGCAAGCCGGGCTGTTTGATAAACTGAGCTCATCACCTCCTCTGAAAATCGGGAATGACATGACCCCCCACCCCCGCCTCCATTCCACGTTGCTTTATCTGACCATGAACATAGACATTGCATTCAAATGCTTACCCCTTCTAGAAACACCCACACGGGCACACCCAGAAATAATGCTTTAGTTATTGGGGCAGCCCTGAGCCCACTGAAGCTGAAGCTGACACAAAAATTAGCCACCGGGTCTCCCTGATGGCCTAGGGGTGATGTCTCAGCACTATCACCTCTAGGGCCTGAGTGCAATCCCCGGTCAGGGAACTGACCAACAAATGGCACACCAGACCCCTCCTGCCTTACCCACTGCTCCTCTCAGCAGTGTATTTCAGTCCATCTGCCTGTTCTGCTCCTCACTGTCTCTGCTGAATCCTCTCCCCAGTCCACACCTCTGGTCTGTACCCCAGTTTTTCTATGCAAAAGTTAATTTAAAATATTTATGGAAGTGGTAGCATGCATTTCTTTTCTTCGTAATACATTCTTTCACTCGCCCTCCATCAGTGCAACTCATTTGTGTTGACAGACGTCACTTGAGTGGACACATTTGCTTTTCTGAAGAGCAGGAGTTGACGCGTGGGCCGTATCCAGCCGGCCACCTGTTTTGGTGAACTTACTGGAACACACTCCCGTCTGTTCATTTAAGTGTTGTTGACTGCTCTGTGCTGCGTGGAGAGGTAAGTGGTATGATGGCTGCCAGGCCTGTAAGCCTGAGATACATTCTATCTGGTCATTTCCAGAACAGGTTCCCTGGCCCCATTGTCGAGTATTCCATTGTGACTCTCATTCAGCTACTTGATTAATCCTTCTATTGATGGATATTTAGGTTGTTTCTGTTTGATTTCAAGCGTCCCTGCACATGTTTGTTTGTGAACTCATGTGGGTGTTTCTCTAGGGTTTACATCTAAGGAGGGAATGACTGGGCCTTAGGGTTTATATGGTTAAACTTTCTGAAAATTCAAAATGTTTTCTCCTAATTGATTTTACTAATATAGCCTCCCAACAGCACTGTAAAATCGTTGCATGGCACTAAACTCTCAGCAACAGTTGGTATCGTGGCACATTCTTTGTTATTAATCAGATGAGTATGGAAAAATAGTATCATATTGAGATTTCTGCCTGCACTTTTGTGGGTGCTTCTGAGAGTGAACTGTAGTTGTTTTTTAGCCATTTGAGTTCTTCTGAAACAGGGGCCATACGCAGGGGAGGAGGGCGCTCTGACTGAGACAGGGGTCAGAGGCCCACAAAGCCCCTAAAGGCCAAAAGGCCACAAACCAGAATCAAGGGCTATAGCAACAGGGGCTATAGCCTATCAGAGGACAATGCCCGATACAGGTCACTGTCTATGGGTTCACACCCGCGTGCACAATTGCAAGGGACCTCAGGCTACAGGAACAACAGTCATGGGGTTTATTTACAAACTGGGGGAAACGAGAGCGCTTACGTATCCACAAGAGGCTGGCTGCTTCATCCGGACAGCATCAGTGTTGGCAGTCACCGGTCACCAGTTCTAGGCAGCACTGTCCAGGAGCAATGACCACTACGGGCCTGCAGAGGCGGTGTTCCAGTGAACACCCAGTGTCACAGCTATTGTGAGTTGCTGGTTTATGTCACCAACAGACAGCTCTTTGAGTCACCAGGCCCAGGGCCTTTGGTGCTCCTTGCAGTCAGTGTCACAGCCAGGACCGAGTCTCAGTCCCTCTCTCTCCTCGGAGGGCGGCGGCTGGAGGCTTCCCTCCTTCCTTCGAAGGCTGGAACTGTCTTCTCCTCCTCCTCTGCTGGAGCTCTTCTTCCTCTACTGCTGCTTCCAACGAACTGCTCTCCAAGGGAACTGCTGCTCCCCAACTGGCTTGGACCTGGCCTTATATTCACTTCTTCAGGTGCCCCCCCCACAGTCTGATTGGTCCATTTTACTGCACCTGATTGGTCCATTTTGCCTGCACCTGATTGGTCCATTTTGGACTGTTCCAGAATTCAGGAAGTGTAGCAGGCTTGGCTATCACTAACTTGTACTAGGTGGAATCCTGGTGCCAATCAACCCAAGGCTCACACCCGATTGGTCCATTCCACGATCCAGGCAGCACACTGCTACATAAAAGGTTTCTGAGGTAGGACTGCCACACTAACTTGCAGGGGAGCCAGAGACCACTCCTCCTGCCGGCTGCAACCCGGTAACACTTCCACAGCTTGTCCATTTGCAACTTTTGCCCTCCTTTTTAAGATTTTATTTATTTATGCGTAAAAGAGCTGGGGAACAGGCCAGAGTCACAGGAGGTGAGAGGAGTCACCAGAGACAGAGTGGGGAGCAGAACAGACAGATCAAGTGAAATACACTGCTGAAGGGAGCAGCGGGCGAGGCAGGAGAGGTCTGCTGTGACATGTGGGTCCCCTCCCTGGCCAGCGGCAGGGATTGGACATGTGCTACAGTGGCTGTGGAAGCCCCACGGTGCGATGCTCAACCCCTTGTGCCACCAGGGAGGCCCCAGTTTTTGCCCTGTTTTCCACGGGGCTTGTCACCTTTCAGTTGATTTGTCGGTTTTATCCCCATTCTGGATACCAGAACAGTCCACAAATCACCTCCCAGGCTGTTGACTCTTCATAGTCAATGGTGTCTTTTGATAACAGAGTATTTTTTTAATTATTAGTAAAAAGTGTTGATACTTTTATGGCTTATGCTTTTGTGGACTAAATGTTTGTGAATGTTCAACATTAGGAAATAAAAAAATGTTGGACCCAGATGACTCCAATACTAGATATTTTCATACTTGTAAATTTGAAGATTGAGTGAATGAAAATGATATGCCTCAAATGAGAATGACCAGAAACAACACCTTTTGGGGAGGGTGTGAAGAAACAGGAACCCACATGCACGGTTGGTAGGACTGTAGACTGGTCCAGCACCTACAGAAAATATATGCAACTATGTAGGAGAGTTTCTCAAAGTATAAAAAGGGAAGTTAGCATATCACCCAGCAATTTCATTCCTAGATATCTTCCCAGGGAATGCAAAAACACTAACTTGAAGGATATATATGCCCTTATGTTCATTGAAGCACTATTAATAATAGCCAAGCTACAGAAACAAACTAAGTGCCCAAATATGGAGGAGCAAATTAAGAAGATGTGGTATAACTACACCCTGGAATACTACTCAGCTATAAAAAAGATGAACTTTCACCACTTCCAACAACATGGGTGGAACTGGAACAGATTAAGGTAAGGAGGAATAAGTAAGCTCAGGAAGAAAAAGACAAATGCCAGATGATTTCACTCACGTGTGGAATAGAACAGAACAAAGCAAAGGAACAACCAAGACAAACCCCAGAAATATGACTGTAGAAATGAGGCTACCAGAGGGGGGAGCTAAGAGTGGGAACAAAGGGCTAAAGGGGTCCAACAGACTGTGATGAAGGGTTATAGGGTTTTGATGGTCACCCTGGTATGGTAACATATACTTGAAAAGGTATAAACCTGAACCCCTAAATCATAGACAGTGTTGTCAATCAATGTCACCACAATAAAAAAAACAACTCATTTTTACCTTAATTGCTTTTCCCAGATCACTGACATTAAAGAATTGTTAAACATCTTTTTGTGTTTGTTGACTTTCTACATAGTCATAAATGTGAAATTCTGATTCATTTCTCTTACCCATTTTAATTTGTATTTTTCTTTTTTAACTCATAAGAGCTATTTTATAGTTTTGATACTAATCCATAAATCCATAATAGGCAGCACCTATTACATATACCTACCTCTAGTTTATAACCAGTCTTTTTGCTTTCTTTAAAGTCTCTGCTGAAAAACTAAATGCTGCCTTTTAATCAAGTCAAGTTTACCAATCTTGTAATTAATGCATTTAGCATCTTGTTAAGAAAGTTTCCCTGCCTCTGAGGATAACCAAGATAAAATCTTGCATATATATAAGAGACTGTACAAAAATGTTCACGGCAGCATGGTTCATGAAATAAACATCCTAGAAACAGCCGAAGGCCCATCACTGGAGCGTGGAGGAAGGACAAACTGGTATATTCACATGTGGAATATTATACAGCAAACCAATGAACTACAGTGAGACACAGTAATATGGAAAAATCTTAAAACATAAAGTGAATAAAGTCATTCCCAGAAGATTCAAAACAGCATGTTACCCTTTTATATAATGCTAAAATGAACTGATTTAAAATAGACTTTTTCTCAATGAAGTGGAATAAAACTATATGAAAACAAAATAAACAGCATGAGCAGCATGATTCAGAAAGGTTTCCTTGTCTTGCAGAGACAATGGGATGGGGTGTAGGGAGGCCATACATCTGCATGTAGGTTCCTATCTCAAAGCCCTCATTTCTGTTTTGGGTGGTAAGCTCATAGGTGTTTACCGCATTAACAATTGTCAAAAAGAACAAAAAAGGGCCTCCCTGGTGGCGCAGTGGGTTAAGCAACGCACTATGAAGCAAACCACAGCCACTGCAACATGAGTTCGATCCCTGCCACTGGCCAGGGAGGGGACCCACATGGCACAGCAGACCTCTCCTGCCTTGCCCACTGCTCCCCTCAGCAGTGTATTTCAAGTCGATCTGCCTGTTCTGCTCCCCACTCTGTCTCTGGTGAATCCTTTCTTACCACCCTGGACTCTGGCCTGTTCCCCAGCTCTTGTATGTATAAATAAATAAATCTTAAAAAAAAAGAACAAAAAAAAGGCAAGACAGAAACAACGATCAGAGTGTGCCTTTAACCAAGGATTAAAATTAACTCAATTCTGTGCACCTGAAATTAAGTACACACCTACATATATACGTACAGTCCCACGTGAGGTCATGAAGACAGCCTCCTGAGCCTTCATCTAAAGACTGTCTGAGTTTTGCTTCTTAGGTTTGTCATTCACCTAGAATTTATTTTCGTGTGTGAGTTATTTCGGTCTGCTTGACCTCCATATGGATGCTTATCTGAACCCACACCATTTACTACGCCATCGTTAGTCACCAGGAGTCTAGTGTAAGTGTGTTCTCTTGCCTGTTCTGTTGTTCAGTTCCTCTAGTGCCACAAGAATACTGCACCTTCACTGCTATGGTCTCACAAGTCCTACCGCCTGATAGAGTGAATCTCCACCTTATCCTTCTCCAAAGGTGCCTTGGCTATTCTTTGCCCTTTTTAATCTAGATCTGATTTAGAATGTGCTTATGGAGTTCCATAAATACCTGTTAGGAGTTGTAGTAGAACTGCATGGGATGTATAAACTAATTTAGGAAACCAGCATCTTTGCAATACAGAGCTCACACGTCCTTAGACACGGTACAGGTGTGGATACATATATCTGCTTATCCAGGGTTTCTTTAAGTGTTATCATTTTCTGTCAAAGAAGCCATATGCAGCTTTCATTATATTCATTCCTAAGCACGCTACTTTTGTGTTGCCATTGTAAATAGTATTTAATGACTTGTCGCTGATGTACAGGATGCAATTGATTTTTGCATACTGATCATATACCAGCAAACTTAATGAACTATCTTATTAATTCTAATTATGATCTTTGGATGCCTGGGATTGCCTTTGTAGATAAGCATAATTACCCATGAAAAACGGCAGTTTTGTTCCTTCTTTCCAACACTTTTGCACCCTACTTTATATTCCCAACAATTAGTATTGGCTAATGCTGTCAATATAATATGTAACAAAAAAGTAAGACCAGACCTCCTTGACCTTCTAATTTTGAAAGAAATGGTTATTTCATGAAGCATGAGGGTTTTTTAAATCAATTACTGACATATATACCTTGTCAGGCTAAAGAAGTTTCCCACCACAGGGCAGGATGAGCACAGAGTTAGCAGGCCCAGATGCTGCAATTTGCCAAATTCATAACTCTCACCTCAGGGTAATTATTACAGTGGCCCTATCACCCTCTAGTGGGGTTTACATTAGATATAGGGAGCATGCATGCTCCCTATAAGAGAAAGATTATGTTATCTGATGATAGTAGGGAGGCAATTTGGCCTATGATTATGAAGTAAATAAAAGGACTGTAGTGCTTTTTGTCAGCCTAGCGGTTCCAGAATGTTCTCTGCCTACCTGGCAAATTTCCAACCTCAAAGTACCAAAGCAATAACTACCTGCTCCCTCCGTCTGCAAATTCATGAGGAGAAATGCTCCAGAGACAGTCCCAGTATTACCCAATTTGCCATAAAAGAAGCAAGAAACACACAAAATGAAGTAATTATCTTATCAAAAGCCAGTAGGATCGGCAATCTGAGAACGAAACCGACAACAACCTGGCCTGTCACATGCTCTATTTTGTCACTTACATCCCCAATATAAATGCAAAAATGGGAAAACCGGGGTGAGATTGAATGGCTATGGATCCATTCTGACGCTGGGCATGAGCCACTTACTGAAGACATAAATTATAGTGCTGTCGCCATCACCCTTACAATTTGCAAATAAATGCTGTCATCTAATTGTACAAGACTTGGAGATTGTTTAACAAATTTCTCCGAGGAAGGGCCCAGCAGTGGTTTGGATTCCCCGGACACCCCGATTCTATCTCTCCATCAGTCATCTCTGCACACGTGGCTCTTTTTGTTTGGCGTGACAGGCACCGTTATCTTCTCCGCCTTTCTTGGAAATAAAACACAAAGATCTGGTGTGTTTCTTGACTGACTCCATTCAGGAACCATTAAGGATGTGAGATGGAGGCTCTGGGAAAAGCAGTGAAGAGAAGCTTCTTCCTTGATGCAAGAAGAATTGCCATGCAGAGTGGCCAAGGCAGGGGCTGTACGCCAGACCCCCATCTCTCTCTCGATTGTGCCAGAAAAAGAAAGAATAACATGAAGACAAAGGGCCAGGGCTGGGAACAAAGCCTTGAGCTCCTGGGGCCCTGGAGTCTGCAGAGGTGATCCGGGTGTGTGGGGACCTCTGCCGGGACCTGACAGGTGACAGGCAGTGCTGGGCCCAGCTTGACACATGCTCATCACCCAGCAACCAGTTCTAGAGCACTGCCTTAGCGTGCGTGCTCCTAGAAGCAGACCCTGAGGTGAGAGCTCAAGTTTTGGCAGCTGCTAGGGAGGAAAAGAAAACACGTGGAGAGGGCTGCAGACGAAAGGCAAGACCGGAGATGACAGCTGAAGGATGTGCCATCCAGTTCCTATCCCACCATGACCTCTGAGCGTCAGCACCCAGCCTGTGCCTTACATTCGCCCTGGCTGAAGGCTGCTGTCCCAGTGCTGTTCATTTCCCCACTTCCGATCTCATATTCGATGGGGAAAGGTAGACTCCGTCAACCTCAGAAAGGTTTCAGACAAGAAATAAGGCAGTTAAGTGACCTTTTAAGTGACCCTAAACACGGTAAGGGTGGGGAGGCAAGGCACTGGCATCTGCTTCCAGTTCCTACTATGTACCAAGAACCATGTCACAGTCCTGGTTACAACCACAGACAAGTGAAGACCGGTCCCGTGTCACGTGGAATTTGTTGAACATAAAGAGCGGGCCGCTTGGCCCTGCGGCTCTGCCCTCCTCTTCCTAGCGGCAGCCAGTTCCTGGCTGCCCACTCAGGGGCTGAGGCCTCAACTTTGAGTCCTTGACCTCTGCCTGTCCTTCGGCTTCACCGCCATTCCTCTTCCCTCAAACCCACTCACCCAGACTGTGAAATGTGTCCTTTCTCGCACCCACATTATCCGATCGTAACAGTGATGAATGACACCGTTTAGTGAGCACAGACCATGTGCCAGTCACGGGGTTAGTGACGTAGCACTGACCCTCTGGCCACTGCACCGGGACAGGACACTGGCTGCTGCTCCACCTAGGTGAGCCCTACAGCCTCTGCGGCAGCCTGCCCAGCGCAGCCTCCAGGATCTCCTGCAGCTGAGGGCCCAGCCTTCCCCGAATGCCCAAAGGCGTCTGCCCTAGCCCAGTGACCAGCCCCATTTCCAAGGGTAAATCACACCCAGCATCCTTTTATATCAGCATCCTCTGACGTGGGTGGGGACAAGGGGAGAAGGACACAGTCACTCTTAGTTGCTTTAGACAACAGTCAAATTGTGCTTCTCTCTCCACCATCCTCCTACCTTTGTGGCCTGAAAATAGGGTATTGGAGGAAATCCACAAGCCTCCAGCTCCAACAAGTCACAAGCCTGCTTCTCCGGGATGAATGCATTACCCTGTCTCTGGTGATGTATCTTCGTGGTGTTTTCTAGACACAGTACCCTGATGACAAAGGAGGCATTTCACGGTAGGGGTTCAGACACACTGACAACATAGCAGGAGGTGGGGGGTAGAGGTGGGGGATCCATTTGGCTGAACCTCTGGTCTTTGGGTGCATCGAAGCAGCTCAGCCCCAGAGCCTGGGAAGTGCAGGCCGAGAGGGTCAGTGAGAACAAAAGGAAAGATCATCAGTCTTGACTGGGAAGAAAGGACAATGGGCGAAGGAGGGTCGCCCTGCCTATCTTGCATCCTGGCAGACACGCAGACCACCAACTCAGATACTTCAAAAGACGCCTGGCTCAGTCCCCCTGCCCTTCCCTTGAGGCTCCTGCAGAGACAACATCATAATACATCTCTTCATTTTCTCCTGCACTTTTGAAGTGAAAGTATGGTCTGGTTAATTAGATGTTAGTGGGGGCCCAGGGGCGCTAGAATCCAAACTCAATAAATTTCATTTCTGAAAGACAAAGAGGTCAAGTGCATATTCAGCCTGAGCGCGCACAGAGCTCTGCTGGGGCATTTGTTCAGCCAGGCTCCTTCCCGGCTAGGCGGAGAGAACGCCAGGCGGCTTTTGGAGGCTGGCTGGGCGCGGAGGCAGGCCTGGAAGCGTGCCCAACTAACATTGTGGAAGAAGTGGGGAGAGAGTCACTCAAATGTGTTCAACATAAATAGCTCCGTCCCGCAGTCAGAATTTAAATTCCTGCCAACGTCTAACTTCTTTCAGGAGACTAGCCCAGGAAACAGGCCGGCCCTTCTTCTTCCGCCTCTTGCTGAAATCAAACCCACCCGCTTGGCTGGCTCTCTGTGGGGGCTGAGGGTCGGTTCTTGGAGCCCACTGACCGCAAAGGCTGCCTCTCACAGCGGCCAGCTCTTCTGGAGTGACCACAGGTCTTGGCCAGAAATCCCACATCTCCCCACGCCCTTTATGTGAACAAGAGGCAGGCCCATACCCCCCCTCAGCTCTCCGGAAGCTGGCCTCCACGGTCTGGAAGACCGAGACCCACTAAGAAAGGCCCACGAAGCCCAAGACTTGCCAGCCGCCCAGAGGCCTTCAGGCCAGGGGAGGGTCAGTCCAAAACCCCAGCCCCTCCACTTCTCATGTCTGATTCTCCAGCATTCGCCTGGAACCTTCCCACCGCCCCCACGAGTGAGCAAGGCCCTCTGCCTTCGCCTTCGGCCAGCCTCACCTAATGAAATGGGTGACTCTAGGCGATTTCTAACTGAGGGACAAGTCTGTAATAAAGCCGGCAGAGTTCAAGGCTAAACTCTTATGGGTGCATTTTGAAATATCCCTGTTGTTTTGTTTGTTGTCTTCTTCCCTTTAGTGTGTTTTGATTGTGGAAGGAAGGTGTTAGTCACGCATGAGGCGTCCGCATTTAGAAAATTACTGATTCGGCAGTTTAATTACATTTGGAGGCCACTAAGTGGGACTGTTTGGACAGCTGGAATCCTCTTAGTCATGATTTGGGAATGTGATAATCCACGTGCTGCTTTATCTTGAAAACTCACCAAACCACCACAGCAGTCTCTCCGAGCACGCGAAATGTCATGTTGAGACACTCTAGTTTGGACGTCCCCAAAACCCCCTATTTAAGATTTCTCGTCTGGCAAAATCCACCACTGCCTGCTGCAGTGCTGGGTGGGTGGTAAGAGGCTCTAATTGCAGTTCCCCAGGTCTATTTCTGCAGCATAAAGTCACTCCACGGCAACTGTTACTCATCTCTGCACCCCAGCTTTCCCGGGGTGTTTGGACACGGGCCCTCCCTTCTTTCTTTTGTTTTTTTTTTAACTTCACCAGTAGGCAGTCTCTGGCGGTGGGAAGAATTCCAATGACCCTGAAAAATTCCAATGACCCTGTTCAAGGCCTGCATTTAAAAATCCCATCATTAAACATCAGAGACCCAAGGTAGGCCACCTCCAAGAGCAGTTTTTCAGTTTTAACCACATTGGATTCTTAACGAAGAAACCCTTCCCAATGATCAACATGACGGCCTGTAGCTGCCTTTTTGCTTCTTAAAAAAATTTCCAGATACTTCAGAGCCGTGTCTGAGAGAAAAGCAAGGTAATCAGTTACCAAAGAGCTTCCCAGTCAGAGAAAATCTTCCTTTAGTTAGCAGTAAGTACCAGAGGAGCAGAGGCCCTGGCTGGAGGGGTGACGCAAGCTAAGGATGCAATCCCGACAGTCCCACTGACAGCCCAGTGACTCAGAGCCTAGATCAAACCGCTCCTGACAGCAGACCACCAGTTCTCCACAGCCCACCCACTAGGACAAAGACAGCTCTCGAGGGTAAAGTTGGGCACTCAGTAGGATGGATCATTCCACCCAGAAGAGACATCTCTGGTATTTCACATTCTGTTCCAGGAAGCTTTGCTGATAAAAACTAATTTCCTAGACTAAAGCTGGATGAGTTCAATTTCAGTCTGTTTAGTGTCCTATCCCCAAACTGAATTCCTAAGTAGAAAGCCTGCTGTATGTGCCTCTTCTGGACCTGTGCTGTGGGAGTGTGTCGCTGACACTTTCTAGAAATAAGTGTCAAGTTTCGGCTCCATTCTCAGCAGGACCTTGGGGCCCAATCATGATTCACTGACGTTCTGATCTTTTTTTCTTCTCAGGTCGTAGGTCAAGCACGGTTGTACGTGATGGCTGGGGTCTGGGGTTCAGATGTCTAAATCCTCTACAGTCATAGCCACCAAGGCCTCACCAGAACCCCAATGGAGATGTGAGTTCAGTGATCAGAGATAAGATGTGCTCTTTATTAGTCCCAATTTTTCCTGAAGGGTCCTGAAGCATCAGACTGGGCCATGAGGATAGAAACGTTTACTTAAGCGAGAGGCAACAGGGGTAGTACCTTTCCCCTGCCCCACTCAAATACCAACCTCTAAATTTCCATTCCTGGGAAAAAGGAGCCCAAGGAGAGTTTTGATTTGCTCTCCAGATCAAAAAAGTGCAACTCCACTCACCTCCTCCCACTCAGTGACCCGATGCTGTGAGCTGTTGGCTAGAGAACATTTAGAGATTTATTTCTCTTTCAAAAAAAAGTACTTTACTAAGTTGCTCTTCAAAATGTTATTAGAGGGCCTCCCCTGGTGGCACAGTGGGTTAAGCAACGCACTACGAAGCAAATCGCAGCCACTGCAACACGAGTTCGATCCCTGCTGCCGGCCGGGGGTGGGGAACCCACATGGTGTGGCAGACCTCTCCTGCCTCACCCGCTGCTCCCCTCAGCAGTGTACTTCCATTGATCTGCCTGTTCTGCTCCCCGCTCTCTGTGGTGAATCCTCTCACCCCCCCCCACACCTCTGGCCTGTACCCCAGTGCTTGTATGCATAAATAAATCTTTAAAAAAAAATGTTATTAGAGTTCTCCTGCCAGCTATAACAAAGTAGCTGGTATCAGACTAGCCCTGCTGCTGTAAACAACTGGAAAACTGCAGGGTGCACGAGACAAAACTGCTGTCGGATATTGGGTCACGGGGCGCGGAGCTGTGGTCCATGGAGGGAAACAAAAGAGGCGAGTTTCACGGGGTCGTGGCTCTCTGTCCAAACCCGGAGTCCAGACCATACAGGGAGCAGAGACACAGCCCTGGTGATCTCTGCGAACTAAGGAAACAAAGATTTGGACTCTGCTGAGACAGCTGGAATAATTTGTGGGGTAAGATACGCAGAGGAGGGGATGACAGAAAAAAAAAAAAAAGGAGGCCCAGAAAGATGCATAAAGGTCCTCTTGATCATACACTAAGCTGTGCCTGCGGGGCCTCCCTGGTGGCACATCAGGTTGCACGCTACTCTGTGAATGCAAGTTCGATCCCCGGCCAGGGAGGGAACCCACAAGGCACAGCAGACCTCTCCTGCCCCACCTGCTGCTCCCTTCAGCAGTGTACTTCAGTCGATCTTTCTGTTCTGCTCCTCACTCTGTCTCTGGTGAATCCTCTCACCTCCGGTACCTCTGGTCTGTTCCCCAGCTCTTATATGCATAAATAAATAAATTAAAAAAAAAAAAAGCTGTGCCTGCCCAGGGAAGATACCAAGAGGTGTGACCAAAACCAGTTTCTGAGTAGTTGTTTGTTTTTTTAATTTTTTTTAATATGTAGTTTACATCATTGTTCATTTTTTAACAATATTTGCTTTCTCCTTTCAGGTGGTGTAGTCCCCATAGAATTTTCACCACCAACTCACCTGTGCACCACCACCTTAGTCACTTGTGCTCTTCCCTCCCTCTTTCCAATCCCTCAGTTGTAAGGTGAATAGAGTCCCCACAGTTCTGGGAAACTTAGCCCCAACCAGTCTGTTGAGATAAATCCCTGAACACCCTGGCATTCCACTGAGACCCCAACGAGCACACACCTTACCACTCTGAATGGACTACTTTATTTTTTTTTTAATTTTTTTTTAAAGATTTATTTATTTATGCATACAAGCACTGGGGTACAGGCCAGAGGCGTGGGGGGTGAGAGGATTCACCACAGACAGAGCGGGGAGC
>JAGFMF010011458.1:3186295-3214989 GCA_019455555.1 Galemys pyrenaicus | reverse complement strand
CCCTCCCTGGCCGGCAGCAGGGATTGAACTCGTGCTGCAGTGGTTGCGGTTTGCTTCATAGTGCGTTGCTTAACCCACTGCGCCACCAGGGAGGCCCTGAATGGACTACTTTAAAGTCTAAGAGGATCACGTTGGTGTTGTGTGTTGTTGTCTTTTTTTTTTTTGATGGGGGGTCAGGTTATTATATAAATTGTCTACCAGGAAAAATTTATACTCCTTACGGAAAAATTTTAAAAGTCAAAAACTCAATAATCTCTAGTATATGATCCAAAGTGCCTAATCATTTGAAGAAGTAATGTGTGCTCCATTATAATGAGAAAAGTAGATTTAAAAAAAAAGAAAAAAAGCAATGGAGATGTTAAAATTCTGCAGAGGAGTGTTTTAAATATGTTCTCTTAAATATGTGCAAAGATTTAAAGGAAAACTTAACAAGGCAATGAATGTAAAATTTTAGTAGAGATGTGGAAATCTTAAAAAATAAAATGCCTGAATTGAAAAACTGTGGCTAGGCATGATAGACAACCAACACCACAGCAGAAAAGACCAATGAACTTAAACACAAAGTAATAAAAACCAAACAAAAGCACAAAGATTTTTTAAAGCAGATACAAATGTAATGATAAAGGAGCAAAGGCAATCAATGAAGAATAAACAAGCTTTCAATAAATGTTGCTGCAAAAATTCACATGCAAAAAAAATTAATCTAGACAGACTTTGTCTTTCACAAAAACTAACTCAAAACTACAAAGTATAAAACTCTAAAACTTCTAGACAATAATAAAGGAAAACATCTAGGTGTCCTTGAATTTGGTGGTGACTTTTTACCTATCACACTCAAAGCACAATCTGTGAAAGGAAAAGAAATGCTAAATTGGACTTCATCATCATTGTAAAACTTCTGCTCTGCAAAAGACACTGTTACGAAAGTAAAAATACTAAATAATGGCCAAACGCAAACACATCTAGTTAGGGACTTCCCTGCAAAACAGAGGAAGGAGACTTAAAACTCACAATAAGAAAACAAACAACTCAATCTGAATATGGACAAAAGTTCTGAACAACTCAGGGCAGGACTAGAAACTACCAGAACCGACCACCTGCTGGACTCTGTCCCACCGGGAACTTCTCCATGACACTGGCTGAGCAGGGCTCCCAATGCCAACGGAACAGAAGCACTTCACGTGACGATCACTGGACTGGAGGGGACAGTCATCGGCGATGAGGAGGCCCGGAACCCAGAGACCACGCTGGCCTGGAGAAAACCAGACAGTCTCCCACACCACAGGAAGCTCCCAAACCAATTCTTTTATATGAACAAACCACAGTCTATCCATGCTGGCTCCCTCCACCCTAGCGAGGGGCTTTGTCATTATAAACAATGCTGCAAGAGCTTCCTTAATCATATACCTAATCTCCCTAGTGCTTTTGTTTCTGTAGGAGAATTTCCCAATGCAGGGACTGGTGAATAAAAAAGACAAGTGTGTTATTTGTTTTAATAGATATTGCAGATTACATTCCATAAAAAGGTTGTAGAAATCTCATTTAGTGCTCAGTCTGATATATTTTAAGTTTCAGCAGACTGGCTTCCGAAATGGAAATAAATTATGGACATAACATAATAATCATTTTGGGCAGTTCATCTATGTTTTAAAGGGGAAAATTTTAGTAATGTATCTAAGCACACAACTAGCCGAGCTCTTCCATCAAAATATATCCCGGGAGGTAGGGCAGAATGGTGGTTGCGAACTGACGTCGCCTGACGAAGGTACCAGCCAGGCCCCTTCGTACATGGTCTCTGTGACCTTGAATAAGCTACTTAACCTATTTGTGTCTGTGCTGCCTCATAGGCAAAAAAGTAAATTCTAGGCCGATACCACAGAAGATGAAATGAAGGTAACAGGAAGAACCTGGTACTTGGAGAATAGAAAGTAGCTGCTTTGTGGAATGAGAAGAGTCACCCCTTAGCTTCAGGACAGAATATCAGCAAGTTGTTCAACTTCTCTGGCTCTGGCTCTCTATTTCCTTACTGTAAAATGGGGACAGTCATCCCATCTCCTAGGGCAAATGAAGTGACAAGTGATGAACAACACCCATCTCCTGTTAAGCTTTTGTTGACATTCTCTAATACCACTGTCAAAATGCACCCCTAGGGCCTCCCTGGTGGCACAGGGGTTAAAGTCTCAGTGCCATCAAGCTATCACCAGCCACTGCAGCACAAGTTCGATCCCTGTCCAGGGAGCTGAACCACAAGGTACAGCAGACCTCTCCTGTCTCACCCACTGCTCCCCTCAGCAGTGTATTTCAGTAGATCCGATTGTTCTGCTCCCCACTCTCGTGAATCCTCTCACCACCACCACCCCCGACACGTCTGGCCTGCACCCCAGTTATTGTATGCATCAATAAATCTTTTTTTAAAAATGCAGCCATAGTGGGGAGAGCTAGGCTTGGGCCACTGTAGAGACCGCATGGGGCTGACACTCACACATTCCAAAACTCAGGAGGAGGCAGCGTTCCTGCCAGGACTGTGGGTGATACTGAATTCTCCAAAGGCCAGGCCCTCTTCCAGAAGGCAGGAATAGACCAACAGGCACCGGGGAAGGCCTGTCTCCCTTCACGTGGTGATGCCCAGTCGTCCCTCCCTAGAGCCGAGTGGGCTGAGCAGCAGAAGCATGCAGAGCAAGTGCGCACTGAGGTTCCCCGAGCAGGGCCTCCTCCTCCAGAGCGCTGCTGCAGCGGTGTCTCAGAGACAGCACAGATGAATGCCTTGGCCCCTGAGGCTAGCATGTGGCCTAGAGCATCGAAGGGAGTAGGTCTCCCAGCACCTACATCAGTTGAGCACTCACTGCACCCAAGGCCCAGACTCTGCACTGAAAAGAGTGGCAGGTGGGGAGATAAAGAGCACAGAAAACAGTCTCAGCCCAACATGATGTGGCAAGAGACCACGCAGGCCACATCTGTTATCAGAAAAAGGTACCTGCCTTGTCAGCTGGGTCAAAATAACCAGTAAGCTTTGCTTCGATTTACTCAAGACTTCTAATACAAGCTAACTATCCCCTTAGCTTGGGAACAGAAGTAGCCCAGGCAAGCAACTAAATTGAAGGCTGCTGACATCAGCCCGGGGCCTAGGGACGAACGGTAGACAGAGGGCCACCGCAGCTGGCTCAGGAGGTCCGCACCCGCAGATCTGGACATGCAGGTTTGACATGCGTCCAAGGCCACACAGACACCACTCACACTGTAACAGGGTCATCCTGGGAAAGGGGGAAGTTCCAGAATCCCGGTTCTGCCCTAAGTAGAGTGGAGCTGAGCAGGGAAAGAAGATTCTGCAGAGAGAAGGAAGGAAGCAGGATGGAGAGCAGCAAGGAGACCTGAAGAAAGCACGTGAAGCAGAGTGACATGTAAAAAAACTGCGCTTGCTTCTTAGTCTTGGACTGGTTAAAACGGATGTGGGTGAGAAACCCGCAGCGAGGTTAACAATGGCAGCTTTCATCTTAATTTTAATTTTACACTTTTCCTCCCAAATTTGTCTAACTCTTTCTAACCCTTTTCTATAAGTCTCTACTAAAAGGTCCTTTAAACTTGTAGCAGGCTTTTGGGCCTTACTTTAGGCCAATCCTATTTAGCTAAACTTTTATCCTCAAGGAAATAATAACTTTTTTTTTAAAGATTTATTTATTTATGCATACAAGAGCTGGGGTACAGGCCAGAGTCCAGGGAGGTGAGAGAACCCACCAGAGACAGAGTGGGGAGCAGAACAGGTAGACTGCCTGAAACACACTGCTGAGGGGAGCAGTGGGCACAGCAGGAGAGGTCTGCCGCGCCATGTGGGTCCCCTCCCTGGCCGGCAGCAGGGATCGAACTCTTGCTGCAGTGGCTGCTGTTTCCTTCATAGTGTGTTGCTTAACCCACTGCGCCACCAGGGAGGGCCCGGAAATAATAACTTTAAATGCTTAACTTAATCACTATGTTCTTTATCCTTTCTGTATTGTACCCTCATTGTATTAAAGTTCCTTTCCATTAAAAGTTTTATATATTTGTCTTAATGCAGCAAATAACAAAACCCATTCAAAAAAGGCAAGTTTAGGGGTTCTGGGGTGCTCCTCTCCCTGCCCTGTAATAACACACCTGGACTCCATGGGGGAGAGGGGCGTCCCCACAAAGGGAACATGCCTGCTGTGCCGAGAGCTTCAGTCCCATTGTCAGAGGACCAGGATAATGCAACCTGTGGCCAGGAGTTCCCTGTGGAGTCTAAAAGAGGCTGGACTCAGCCCTGGCCAAGCTGGGGAGTCCTCCCATGGCCGCACTTCCATGTAAGTTCCCCTGATGGCCAGGAGAGGGCCCTTCCACTCGACTGACGCCACCACGTCACTCAGAGTTCCCTCCTGTAGGGCTCATGTCTTCCCACCTGTTTCCTATTATGTCCCATTTATCTCCTATTTATGTCCCATTTATCTCCCCAAACACTGCCTGGCAAACATTAAGTGTTAGTAAACACTGGCAGGTAGATGAATTGGATTAATTGAAGGAGGAAAGAGCAAACAGAAGAGGCCTTATAAGGAAAATATATAAAAGCAGAGATAGACAGACAGACAGATATTAACTGGATAGGCAGGTAGCTAGACAGATGATAAATAATAGATGGATAGACTGAAAGATAAATGATAAGTGGATAAGACATGATTAATACATGATAAATTAATGATGGGTGGGTGAATTGATATATAGATGGACTGGTCGGTGGATGGACAGATGATAAGTGGATAGACAGATAAGTGATAGATGAACACACAGATAGACTGACAGAGGGATGGATTTCCTAGGACGTTGTTACCCCTCCAAATATCTCATACATTCTATTTTCTAGATAGGAAAAAAAGTGTTATTTTTGTCTCAGGTAAAAATCGGTAGGATTTTTTTGGCCAAAGAAATAGGGCACAGATAGCTGACCCAGTTTCTTTTCTCTGAGTGAAACCTACTTTGACCATTGCAATTTGCAGGCAAGTTTCAGAAGACAAAAAAACCTCAGAAGAAGCCAGGCCTAGACCCCCCACCCCCACCCCAGACACATGGGAAGATTTCAAAACTAAAGCCAGCACTTCCTTAGAAAAGTCCCTCAAGCTCCCACATGCTGCATTTCAGAGACAAATTGACCAGCACCTTGGAATACTTATTGAGCTTTGTCTCATGACTCACCAGTTCTGGCCAGGTTTGTGCTGAAGTCGGGATTGCAAATCAAGTTAGGGGTCACACGTTCCTGTGACATTTCTACGGGCTATTTCTCACACATGCCCTTGAAATTAACATTTATGCAGATGGCCTTACTGACACATTTCCAATCCAACAGGAGGCCAATATAGTTGCTCATATTTACAACCCGTTGAGCATTTCCCAGGGACCCACCCCACTGGTGTGTGACCTGCATTATGCTGAGAACAGCAGCTCCACAAGGAAAGTATTACCGTTAGTATCTCCCCATTTCACACCAAAGCATGGATAGTTAAATAACTTATTGAGGTCCTCAGCTAGTTAACAGTGGAGCCAAAATGCCAACCCATGTAGGTCCCATCCACAGCCCACTCTTAAGCTCTACAGGTTTTCCACAAATAGGATCGCTTACAATTTCAATGGGTTCAGACTTCTTTGTGCAGTTGCTAATCTTTTTAAAGTATTTTTTTATTGCTATAACTCACCTACTATAAAATGAAATCATTTAAAGAATATAAATGATAAAGTTGTATCAACTGACTCATCACTAATTGCAGAACATTTTTATGACCCCCACCAGAAAACCCCATATCCATTAGCAACAACTTTCCATTCCTTTGCCACCCCTTCTCCCCCCAATTCCCTCACCCCACTAGTCCCTGGTAACCATTATTCCACATATGTCTCTATGGGTTTGCCTGTTCTGAGCATTTCCTATAAATGGAATCACACAACATATAGTCATTAGTGTCTGACTTATATTGAATGTAATGATGTCAAGCTTTATCCATGGTACAAGTATTAAGAACTTCATTCCTATTCGTGGCTGAATAGTACTCCACTGTATGGATATACCACATTCTGTTCATCAGTTCCTAAGTTGATGGACATTGGAATTGTTTCCATATTATCTTCACTATAAGTAATGCTGCTATAAATATTCATGTACACCTTTTTTTGTGGTCATGTGTTGTCCTCTTTCTTCGATATATATAGAAATACAGCTGCTAGGCCATTTGGTAACTCATCATTTTTGACCATGAGACTTTCTTAAACTTGATAGGCCTCCTTCCTCAAAGGCAGGGAAAAGTAGGGGGTGGGGTGGGGTGGGCTGGGAAGGGTAATGTTGAGCACACAAGAGAAGCCTTTGTTCCCTTTTATCTTCTTTGGTTGCCCAGAACAGTGGAGGCCTGGCATCAGAGACATGTCACAGAAAATGTAAAAGTCTCTCCTAATGAGAATTATGAGCTTCATAGTCTAATAACACCCCTTAGCATTCCACACAGATCTCTCCAACTGCAAACTCTAAAATCAAGAACAGAAACTAATTTTAATTCTGGTACCTGCCCACCCCTCTTTACATCCCAGGCCCAGAGACTCAGACACAGACAATTAGGAAGAGATGGATGTCGGAGGATAAATGTCATTGGTCCCATTAATTCCCCAGGTCATTCCGCAGATTTCTTCTGTTCTGAGATGGATGGTTGGTGCTATGCTCATCATAATGACCATCAAACCTTAGC
Organism: Galemys pyrenaicus; assembly: GCA_019455555.1. Classification (NCBI taxonomy): domain Eukaryota; kingdom Metazoa; phylum Chordata; class Mammalia; order Eulipotyphla; family Talpidae; genus Galemys; species Galemys pyrenaicus. The sequence continues at coordinate 3,208,261 of JAGFMF010011458.1, read as the reverse complement.
ATTTGTTTAACATTTGACAATTTATATGAACTTATTTGATCCCCACAGCTCTGCAAAGTTTGACAGTATGATTCTAACAATTACACAGATAAGAAAACTGAGACCCAACAAGGTAGAATGATGACATGGCCAAAGGTTGACACGTTTATAAGGATTTTTTTATGTCTAATAAGTTATCTCCACCTCTAGAATACCAAGGGAAATCTCCCAGGACTGGGAGTGAGATTAGTCTCACCTGAGGTTTTTCTCTGGTTGCCTTTCATACATTGGTGGGGGCGGGGGAGGTGACTTCCAAATACAGTTAGTCCTTAGGGAAAAGCCCACCCCCTTTGGCCCTCAGACAATGGCAGATATGCTTTATGTAAAATGGGTCTTCAAGACCCCTGAGTCAACAGAGTACTCTCCTTTCAGAGTGTGGATTTTATAAAAAACTGTTGCTAATCAACTCTCTACCCAGCAACACAGAAAATTCACCTTGCTCCCCAGCCTCAATCACAACTCACCTTGAGTCGCTGAAGCAAGGACACACCAGAAAGCCTACACAGGGGTGTCGGTCTGAAAGTTGGTGTGGGCTTAGCAGCCCCAGAACCTCCCAGCCAGTAGCCAAGGTGGATTCCCCAGCTCCGACCCCTATCCCTTCTCTAGCGCTGCATGATTAGAGACCATCCACTAGGCTGCCTGTTGCTATGCTGCTCTCACACCCACCCAAGCACCTGCAAAACTAGGAGGGGAGCAGATCCAGGTCAAATCAGAACAACAGGTGCAGCCAGGAGAGACGGCAGGGAGGGGTAGGGAGGCCACAGAGAAGCAAGCAGTACAGATGCAGAGCAGGAAGTAAATACAAGTAAACGAGCTCTGAACCCCTAGAGCAGGACAGACAGAGAGGTGCTGTCCCCTAAATGCAGTCCTCAAGAAAGTTTCCCACCATCCTCCGAGTCGGTCTTCATTAAAGTTAATAAATTCTATTTAGGAAATGCATCACGGAAGCCTGTGGACTCTCAGTTGCACACATCTTAGGTTTCTTCTCTTTGCTCTCTCATCTGCCCATCTCTCTAGCTCACTCACGCTGGCTGTAACAGCCCCGGCGCCACAGGTACTGAGCTTTAAAAGGTAACAAAAACTTGTAAGTGAATTCAGTCCCCAAAGGAAACGTGATATGCTGCAACTGTCCCACACCTTCCTCGTTCCGTGCACCCACCCACCCATCCCCATCCCTTTCTGTCCACCCATCCATCCACTGTGCATCAATTGCAGTGATCCTGACTGCGGGCCAGCTCTCTCCCCCAGAACATCACCATCTACAGGGGAAGAAGGATGTAGAGACAACACTCGTGACAAGCTCCTCAGTAGGGTCTGGAGCGGCATGGAAAGTTCCAGAGAGGACTGGTGAGCGGGACCCTAAAAGATAAGGAGGAGTTGACAGGAGGTCAAGGTAACGAAGCCACGCTCCAGGTAAAGGGAACAGCAGGTGAAAAGTCAGAATCCGGGAAGATCAGGGTCAAGTTCAGAGTTAGCTTTGGGAGGAATCCCTTTATTGCTGGTTTGAGACAATAGCTGAAGAAACATTTCCCCTGTTTTCCAGTCATGGGCCAGTTCAGGGCTGACCTAGTTAAAGCTAAAATAGTAAGGCTAGGAGAAAAAGGCAGAGGGAATGACGCCAGGGACGTGGGGAGGAGTAAGTCAAGTTCAGAGGATAGAGAAGAAGTCAGCCAAGTCGCTTTGGTTAATTCAAACAACCCTCCTAGCCTATAAATAAGACAAACACCACGCCAAGCCAGCAGTTTGGCGAGGGAGAGCCGACAGTGGCAGGTTTTCAAAAATAAAGTGTGTTATTGCCGACGTATCATCTTCCCCCCGGGGGTGCATCTACCAGACAGGAATACTGTCTCAGGCCACTTGGGCTGTTATACCAGAAACCATAGACTGGGCAGTGCATAAACAACAGTGATCTATTTCTCACGGTTCTGGAAGCTTTGAAGATCCAAGCACCAGAAGATTCGGTATCTGGTGGGAGCGGGCCCCTGGCTCACAGATGCCGCCTTTTCATGGAGTCCCCCTGCAGCCGTAGCGAGGGCTCCGCAGCACCCCTCAGCTCCAAATACTGTCAGACTGAGGATTAGCTTTCAAGATATGAATTGTGGGCATTGGGAGAGGGGGAGCCAAGTATTCAGCCCAGAGTCCCCAAATCCAGACTTCAAAAGTATTTCCCACATCTACCCCATCACATTGAATTTTCGTGAACTTTTTTTTTTTAATATTTGTTTGGGTTTTTTTTTTTAAGATTTATGTATTTATGCATACAAGAGCTGGGGCACAGTCCAGAGTAGCGGGAGGTGGAAGGATTCACCAGAGACAGCGCGGGGAGCAGAACAGGCAGACTGCCCAAAATGCGGGCGAGGCAGGAGAGGTCTGCTGTGCCATGTGGGTCCCCTCCCTGGCCGGGGATCGAACTTGTGCTGCTGTGCCATGGATCCTTCACAGTGCGGCGCTCAACCCGCTGCTCCACCAGGGAGGCTGGAACTTAACTCTTTTTAAACGGTAAAATCACATCTAAGTTTTTTTTAATGAGCTTGTTTTCCTGACACAGGCATCTTTTTTGGATTAGCTGTGCTGAGACTGTGTTTCTACAGAAGAAAGGGAAGAGAATTGGGTAAGGTCCTCAGCACTGAACAGAGCTCAGAGACAGGGAAAACCAAGGGTCAACAAAAACACCCAGGCCCTTAGTTCAGCGAGAGGGAGCAGGAGAAGCTTCGTCCACTCTCCACCCCCTCAGGCTTCAGTTATGGAAATTACACTTCAGTGCTAGGGAGCATCTTAGCGCACAATCTGTGGTCCTCCAGGCATGAAATGCTGTAGATGAAGAGCACAGCTGCTGGACGGGATTCTAGTTATCATAATCGATCTTAGTTTTTTTTAGCACTTCCTCCGGTTGACCAGTGCTAAGCCCTTCCTGGGTATAATCTCAATCCATCTCCACCACATCCCAGGAGGGCGGTGTGATCATGCTCCTTCTGGAGACAGGTGAGAGGCAAAGTCCACTCTTCCTTGCCGCTCAGATGCTTCGTTTTCCCAGAGCCAGGACAGGATGGGCTGCCGGCAGGCTGCAAACGGAGGCACTTAGGTGTTTGAAAGCACTGGCAGGGCCCGGCAAGGATTCTGACTTCCCCACCTCTGCATCCGAAATATTGTGCCACTGCCTTATTGGAGAAGGTTGAGAAGCTGAGCATTTCTCACTGATGGCGCCCCAATGAGTCCCTAGGGCTGCTGTAATAAAGCACCCCACACAGGTGACTTCACAAAGCAGAAATGTATTGGCTCGTCGTTTGCAGGCTGAAGACTCACAGAAGGCGTGGCAGACGCATGCTTCTCTGACAGTTCCAGGAGAGACTCCTCCCGGCCTCTTCCAGCCGCAGGTGTTTGCCGGCAATACCGTGGGGGGGGGGGGGGGGCGGGTACACCGCATCGGTCANGGGGGGGGGGGGGGGGGGGGGCAGGTACATCGCATCGGTCATGTCGGTCAGCCACTCAGTCTGTCCCTGCCGTGTCCTCCCACCATCGTCCCCCTTGTCTCTTAGGGTCCGAATTTCCCCTTTTCACAGGGACACAAACCATATTGGGTTAGGGTCTTTTCTCGTGATCTCATTTTTAACTCGATCGCCTCTGTGAAGACCGTCCCTCCCAGCAAGGCCACGCTCCAAAGTGCAGGGAGTTGGGACTTGGGCACATGGGGGAAGAGGCGTGAACACGTCCACCCATCACACGCTTTAGCGGTGAATCCTTAGTACAACTTGGATTCATCTGCTGCCCTCCCACCCCACCCCAGCTTCCAGCTACCCCTGACCTGAGAATAACTGTGTCCTCAAGTCCCTCAAGTCCTTCAAGGAGACCATCTGGCTCTATTTCTGAGTCACCCCAGCCCCAGCCTTGACCCCGGCTGCCTCCAGTCACCATCCCTGTCGCACCAGCCACCCGATTTTCAGAGCGCGAAGAGACTTCTCTCCCGGTAGCTCGCCGGCGTCCCTTCTTCCCCACTCGCCAAGGCATCTGGCCGCTCCGCGCCAGCAGCCCCCACCACGCCGTCATAATCAGCTCTTTGTCTGCCGCTTCCGGTTGGTGTTTACACGCAGCTGGGGATGGTCAGTCGTTTCCCCCAGTGCTATTGTGCGCTTAAGAAGGAAAACTTAAGTTCTTTTCATTAGCCACCATCCGGCAGGCACCGTGGAAGCTGAAAGCACACTCCATTTACCTCACTTCACCCAGCACATGTCTCCCTGAGGTAAGGGGACTTTGTACCGATAGCGTAGAGTTTGCACTACTCGAAGCACTTTGCCACCCTCCGGGTCTTGAAGATCAGCAGAGTATCAGGAATCCTCACTGGACAGAAGGGGAGACTGAGTCAATCTTTAGGGTCACATAACCGGTATGTGCCCTCTCGCGCCAGGCCACATTCCATTACGGCACATCTCCTCTGTGCACAGGCTGAGAGAAGTCATTGTTTAAACAAACCCAGAGCCAGGCTCATCTCTCACTTCCAGGACTGCCCAGTTCCTCCAGCCACACCGAGCTTTCATTTGGATGCACGAAGCTCCACGACACCTGTTGCGCCAGCAAGCACAGGCAGGTCTGCTATGGATTCGGGCCGGCGGATAAAGGAGAGTCCTGGGGCCCTGGGTGGCTTTTTCAGACTTGAATGCTCTTTCTACACCAATTGTGGGCAAGCTGGCAGGCTGGCAAAGCAGGGAGGCTGGAAGGTCGGGAGGCTGGAGGGCTGGGAGGCTAGTGGGCCTCCCAGCCTCCAGCAAATTTTTACTCTCTCTGGCATTCTCTCATGGTCTTTACCTTTTGTAGCCCTTCAGCTATAGCCATTTCATCTGAGAGACACCACCCCAGAACCTCAGCCTCCAGGCTCAGGTGTGCCCATGACATACGCTAGGTGTCCGCCATCGGGCATGTGTGCCTGTACCCACGCTCCCAAGAACCTCCTGTACCAGCACAATCAAGGCTGTGAAGACCATCCCTCCCAGCAAGGCCACGCTCCAAAGTGCAGGGAGTTGGGACTTCGGCACATGAGGGAAGAGGCGTGAACACGTCTACCCATCACACGCTTTAGCGGTGAATCTCAGAGTTCAACTTGGATTCATCTGTTGCCCACCCCCCAACCGGCTTCCACCTACCCCTGACCTGAGAATAATTGTGTCCTCAAGTCCCTCAAGTCCTCAAAGGTGACAGCCACAGAAGCCAGAGGCATAAAAGCCCGAGCATGAAATGGCCCTGAGACTTTGTGCTAGTTCGTCTTGCTCCCTGGATGCTCCTCCCACCAGTATTCCTCCATCAAGTGTCAGCTTGTGAGTCATAGGAAAGCATTTCTTTTTTCACATGCGTGAGAAATAACTGACAAATACAATCTTATTTAAAGTGTATAATGTGATGATAATGATATACATTGGAGAATAACTACCAAGACCAAGACTATTAACATATCCACCACCTCACAAAGTTACTTAACTTTCTATGTATATGTATGTGGTAAGACTGCTTAATTTCTATTGTCAGCAACCTCCAAGTATACAATACTATATTATTAACTAAAGTCACTGCTGTATATAAGCTCCTCAGAATTTATTCTTCTTATGATTTAAAGTTTGTACTGTTGACATATAGATGAATGGATAAAAAAAACCGTGGGATTATAGATAAATGGAATATTATTCAGCCATGAACAAGATGGAAATCCTGTCATTTGTGACAACATGGATCAACCTGGAGGGCATTAGGCTAAGTGAAATAAGACAGAGAAAGACAAACACTTTGTTATTATTTATAAGAGAAATTTAAAAATAAAAGTGAGTGGGGAAATAGAATGATATAGTTCAAAATGTACATTTTGAGAATCACTTCTTCAGTCTGGGTCATTTCTCCCATCACTTTAAACTTAAAGGTTTACTCTAATAAACCCCCCAATTCCCAATCACTTGTCACAACTAAAATATCAATAGTTGATTCATCATGTGATTACATTTCAAAGAGCAGGAACCAGAGATCTTGTTTGTTCCTAATCTCCAATTTCCAATCCCTGATCCCCCCTAGTTCTATGCCTGGCATACCGTAGGTTTAATAAGAAGTATCTTTCAAATGAATGAATGAAGGTTATAATCTCCATGAATTCTCAACAGAACTTCTCCCTTCCTCTGTACCTCTTCTGTAGCCCCAAGTATTTTGTTGATAACTAGAATATAACTCAGGTGATAGACAATATTCTTTAGCCAAAAGACTGAGACATTCAGGGCCTCCCTGGTGGTGCAGTGGGTTAAGCAACGCACTGTGAAGCAGACCGCAGCCACTACAGCACAAGTTCGATCCCTGCTGCCAGCCAGGGAGGGGACCCACATGGCACAGCAGACCTCTCCTGCTGTGCCCGCTGCTCCCCTCAGCAGTGTACTTCCGTTGATCTGCCTGTTCTGCTCCCCGCTCTCTGTGGTGAATCCTCTCACCACCCCTCCACGCTTCTGGCCTGTACCCCAGTGCTTATATGCATAAATAAATAAATCTTTAAAAAAAAAAAAGATTGAGACATTCACATGATACATGATCTAAGTATTGAAGAAAATGCTTGAAATTGAGGCCAGCAGAAAAGTTTGTGTAACATAAGGTCTGTGATTTATCACATATTATTTATAATTAGTGTTTTACTTTTCTCCTTTTCCAGAAAAGAACTCCTTGAAGACAGTGGCCATATATTACTCCTCAGTGTTTCCAGGACATAACACAGACAACAAATACTTGTGAAGTGAGTGAATGAATGAATTAATGAGTGAATGAACACACCTAGTAGTTAAAGAAGAAAGTACATGCCATGCTAGCAAACATTGCCCAATAAATTGGCTTGCTATGAGTGGGTTTCTTTTAAAACCAGAATTTTCTTTAGTAAGCAATCCCTTGAAAACATGTGAGAATGAAGAATTTTCTATTTTCCACGAAGACTTTCAAGTTTGGGAGCCCCATATGCTATTTTCCATTCTGGTCAACCACAAGGCATGTATAAGCATATTAAACCCAGAACTCATGCCATAAGTAGAAATCTACACCCCCAGAGGCCTTATCGGTTATCCCTGGCCCAATCTGCTCATGATATTTAGGAATAAATCTAGTTGTCAAAAACATAGGCAACATGAGATCTTGGAAAGAGGGAAAATTTTGAAATCAGAGTGACCTAGCTCTCAGGAAACCAATGCTTCTCCTTTTATTCAGCCTAGAATCATACGGTGGGGATAAGGAGAATTTCGTTAGTATTAGATTGAGTCTCTAGGTCTAAGGGACAGGGTGGGAGGACGTGTCTGGAATTCTTCATTTACAACCAGTCCCAATTAATGCTACTGCTGCTGACTATGGGTCACCCTTTAGCAGCAAGATTCTAGAATCTGTTGCTTAAGTGACCCAAACCTCAGTGTTCTACCTGTAAGATGATTGGCTACTCATCTACTTTTAGAAGATGATGTTGTGAAGTGGGACTGTGATCAAATGCAGACCACCCTGATTCCTTCTCCCTCTACTCTCACAAATTCTAGAAAGAAATTATTGGGAAACTCTATCTATTCTCCTCTTTTTCAAAGTAGTGAATCTAATGGAAAGAGCCTGGGCATAGACAACTGGTCTACCTCCTTAAACCCTCCAATCTCCAAAAGCAGCTCTTTTGGGTAAACAGCATAATCCATTCAGCTCCCACTGGCCACTGGAGACTCTCGGCCATTTATGCTCAATAGCAGATGTTGCCTACACTAAAGTATGTCTAAAGATGATCAGATAAGCCAAACAGTCTCATAAAGAAGCAATCAAACTTAATTCAAAGTTGATTATTTCACATGCATAGCATTCTCAAGCCCAAGACTTTGCATTGCATTTTACAGCATGTAAACAACTAGAGATGACACTTCTAAAGTGAGGAAGGTAAGGAAAAGCAAAGCGGGACTTGACTACAAATGGGTGTGGGATAACATTAGGTTCCTTGAGTGAGCAATCACGATTACCCATGATGTGACCTCCACGTGATTCACTGGCATTCCCTCTCAGCACAGCCCCTAGTCACTACACTCAGTCTATGCCACACTACTTCCTGGCCCTAGACAATCTGTCCTCTGAGTCCTCGCACACATACACATGCACACGTACACACTCACACACACAGGAATGCAAGGACCTTTGCACATGCCACTATCATCTGAACACCCAAGATACAAACATTTGCCCATACTGCATAGTTCAAGCACCACTTCACCTATGAAGCCTTTCACAACTTCCTCCATGAGAGACTCCCCCTGCTCTGGTTTGACCCACCTACTCCCTAAAGGTTGCCATATTTGTCATCTCTTAGGGTGGCAGTGTTGGGAGTGGTGGAGGATGAAAGAAAGGCAACTCAAAGTCCAAGCAGAGAGAGGCCTGGAGGGACTCACACCCAAAACGGTGCAGCCCCGGTCCACAGGCAGCCTCATATTTATTTAGAGCCAGCTGCGGAGGAGGTGGGCGAGTACATGGAGGAATGCACATGTGTGGGGGTGCTTTATTGGGGATGCGTCATCCTCTGGGGCAAGCTAGGGTGGAGTGAGCAGGGGCTATTGCTTGGGGGCTCCATAGTTAGACCAATAAAAGCATCCTATCTCTATTTTCCATTCTTACCTAACTTTCTAGTAATCCTTACAAGTAAGGCAGTGTAGCTGATCGTGCTAACCTGGCCATAAAGTCTGCCCGCTGTTTTCAGTAGATCCTGGTTCCCAGTATGTTCCTCATACCAGCAGGATTTTTGCCCTGGTGAGAGGCCCCCTGCCTGAATCTACATTTCAGCTTGACCAGTAGTTACTCAGGCACCAAGACAATAGCCCCGGTAACAAAGAGGGCCGGGATTCCATAATACTCTGTATGTATTTATCATTTGCTGGTATCTGTTTCACACTCCTAGACTGACCTCCCTGAGGAAGGCACTGCGTCTGGTATCTGCAGAGATCACATACTATTTTCACCAGTCTTAGTCTTTGCTGAATGAACAAGTGATGAGTCTTAGTGGCAGCGCTACATGGATACCTAACTCAATCACCACCCTCATCACATTAAACGGTCATTGTTTTGCTTATATGCCTATTTCCTCATTAGACTATGAGCTCCTTGAAAACAGGCCTGGGTCCTATATCATTAGGGCCTGTCAATGCTCACTAGATATTTGCCTAATAAACAGGAGTTGCTTTGGATCCAAGTCAGATAAGGCTCCTCCAGACTAGAAAGGATAAGTGCGTGATGATAAAGATTTTAAAGGGCTGTCAAGTTCATGTGTTGATTTATGGAGCAAATTAATATGACAGCATCAACACTTCCAGCCCTCCCCAATTGGTTTCAGCAATTATGTGTACCCGGGGTAGGGCGCAGCTGTTTGTGAGATGCGACACGAGAGAGGTCTCCCTTGGTTTGCTCAAAGGTCTTCAAGATATTTTTAGTCGACAAACAACCATGTGTCACTCATCAGACATCCCATTAAAGCAAATTGTACAACTTGTTAGACAGTTTCCCATATTAATTGTGAAGGCTCTGTACGTGACTTCAATCCCGCTGGGTGCTGAACCCACCCCAGCGCCAGAAATGGAGTATATATAGGCATGAAAAACACTGACCCCATGGCTTCGCTTACCCCCTACAGACTTGTTTCACTCGACTCAGTGCAATTTTGCACCAGTTTCCCTAGGGGATGTAATCAGCTGGCGAATTCTCTCTTCCAGAACCTTGCAAATACATAATGTTCTAGGAAATATCTAAACTCTCTTGTGATAAGTATATTTAGAAGTCTTATCAAGAGAGACTACATAGCACATATTAAACGCTGAGTTGCGGGGTGCATACAGACACTGCTGATTCTGCCTGCCGGTCATGCCACAGAGACCCCATTGCTGAGCAAATGAGGGGCGGCTTGGGAGGGGGAGCATTTTGGTACAAATCTCACAGGTGTCTAGTGATTCTGGAAGACTGCTGAGTGAGTTGAAGTGCTGAATTAGTAGCAAGCAAGGTGCAAGCAGAATCATTCATCCTGGGGCTGCAATTCACCTTGTCAAAGAGGCAGCCCCAAATGGGGGAGACAGCAGAAAATCACTTACCGTTCTCCCAGTAGAGCTGCCCTGCCCTCCCCTCCCCAGCTGTCCCACCCCATAGGGGCTCCACAAGAACGAACCCTCCCTCCTGCCTTCAGGGGGGTAAATATCTTTCAACATGATAGCTGGACTTTACACAAACAGAATCAGTTGTAAAATAGAATGGAAATAGGACCACATTCCAAATATTCACAGCAATTATGTCACCTCTAAAAATACACTACACAAGAAAAATACAAGCTCTTTCTGTGAAAACGTACTAAAAGGCATTTTCAAAAGACCTAAAATGAGCGATGATATTCTTGGATGTGAAGATACACACTGTATGTTTCTTTACTCTTCCCCAAATTAATTCATTAATATGGTGCTATTTTAATCACATTCCTGATAGTTATCTTAACAAACTGATCATTAAAAACCCTTGACAAACAAGTATACAAAGATAGTGAAGATATATATGTGAGAGAAGAACATGAAGGGAACGTGAGAGCAAGTTCCAAATGCTGAAATTTGTTTTACTGCAGAATAATTCACAGAGTTACATTCGGAGAGTTGGAATGGCTTTGGTCAAGGCATAGCAATACCTGAGATGGTGGCTGGGAGGATGACAAGGCCAGTCACTAAGGAGACCCAGGAAGCCTAGTAGGGGGACCTACATGTCAGAGGGAGGAGTCGAAATGGATTTACATGGAGTCCAGGATTTACATGGCAGGTTGCAGTTACGAAAGTCAGTTTGTTGTTATAATCATGTGTTCTCCGCCTGTTTACATATGTGAATAGAAAGAAATGCACACTCTCCTTGATCCTCCCGCACACCACTTTTTTTTCCCCTCTAGGAAAAAGACAAAGACTATGGCACCAGCAGAAAAGTAGGTATAAATAAGTGCAACAAAAGAGAGCACAGGGCCTCCCTCCCTGGTGGCACAAGTGCTTGAGCGCCACACCGTGGGGCTTCTGCAGCCACCCGGCCAGGGAGGGGACCCACGTGGCTCAGCAGACCTCTCCTGCCTTGCCTGCTGCTCCCCTCAGCAGTGTGTTTCAGTTGTTCTGCCTGTTCTGCTCCCCACTCTGTCTCTGGTGAGTCCTCTCACCTCCCGCAACTCTGGCCTGTACCCCAGCTCTTGTGTGCATCAATAAATTTTAAAAATCTTTTTTTAAAAAAAGAGAGAGCACAAAGAATACCTATTGCAATATCAAATGGTTTCACTTATAGGAGGAATATAGAGGAACCAAATAAAGGGATCAGGGGAGGAAAAAAGTAATTATAATAAATCAAAATCAAAATCATCAGGCAACTATAGAGCAGAGACATTCTGTAGGGGAGAGGAGGGAGACGGGTCAGGACGGGGTGGGAAGAGCACAGGGGACCGCGGTGGTGGTGTGGGGTGAATCAGTGGTTGGAATTTCACAGGGAAATCACACACTGTACAAATATGAAGGATATGTGATAAATATAGATTAAAAAATTTTTAAAAGAATACCTATTACATATGATAACAGGAAATGGGAAGTGCTTTTTCAAATCAGTGGGGAAATAGACTATAAAGGATGTGAGATGAATTAACTGTCAGAAAACTGGGTGGGTGGTAGGGGGGTGGATGGATAGATGAATGGATGGATGAACAGACAGATACAAATTCCTCTCTCATGCCACACATAAAAATAAAACTTCAGAGGATTAAAAATATACAATGGAAACAAAGAACTGTAAAACCACTAAAATGAAACATTGTGTGTTAGAGGTAAAGAAGATCTTCTTTAAAATGGTTACAGAAAATCTAGGAGTCATTAAAAGAGTGGAAATTAACAAGTCTGGTGACATCAAAATTTAAAGGTTGACAAAATATGCAGCTGATAAAGGACAAACATCCATGATATATTGAGACATATGTGGAAAGGGCCTACAAATAAACAATGAAAAAATAAGTACCTCACTTTGAATGAGTCAAATTTTTAGTCAATTCACAATAGTAGTTTATAAATTTATAAAGAATATTCTCTATTTTGATTAAATCTAGAATATAGAATACATATTAATATAGTGTGTGTGTGTGTATCTCAAAGCAGTATTTTCCCTAAACTATGGGGAGAATGTGTTCTTATTCTTTCATAGTGGAAATTTAAATTGATACGACCTTTTGAAAAACATTCATCTTATGTCTGTTGAAGAGCATAGTCTTAGGCCTCCATTCTATTTCTAGGAATTTCTCACTGAAAAAAAAATCCCTTTGGGGTAAACGGAAGCACAGAGACCATGGAGAGGGGCTATGGGTTCTTCGGTGGAGAAGCATGAGGAGAGAAATCCTACACTGTCAAAATTTTAACAAAGATGTAAAACAATGGTACTCTGTTAATTTAAAAATATAATTTTTTAATCCCTTCATACATACAAAGATGCATTGCCACATGACTTTTAATAGTGAATATTTCAGGGCATATTCATATTCACATTAATTAACTTGAAAAGAGACTATTTATATTCCATATAATGGAAGATTCCTCAGCCAATAGAGAATGAATAAGCAAAAACTGTATAAACAAACACCCAAAGTATGAACATAGAATCGCTGACCCTTCCCATTTGAATTCAAGACAGTGGGAATTGCATCTAACCGATTTTAAATTATATCTGGACCACTTTTCTCCCAAAGAATGATGAATCTCGAGACAGGGAAGATGATAGAATTTGAATGTCTCATAATTACTCATTTGCTTTGTCCCCCATTATATAACTAACACTTTCAGAGTAACTATTAATACTATCATCATCAGTAAGCTTACCGAAAATTAAAAAGAAATTGTTTTCTCGTTCTCCCATTTTTTTCAGTTGCTCTCTATTCACTCTGTCACATCATCGGGACCCTACAGACTATTCTATCTCCCATTAGTTTTCTTTAAATGTTTCGTCAGTTCTCCACCCCACCATATACTTAATGTCTTTCTATTATTTGAGCAGTCTGAAGCTCCCTTGCTCCATGAGTCCTGTTTCAAGGGAACTATATTCTGAATTCTTGCATGTAAATAACAGTCCACTCCCTTTTACACTTGAATGTCAGGGTTGATGGGCATAAAATCCTGAGCTCACACCTTTCCTTAAGCCTATTAAGTTACTCCATTTTCTCCAGGGAAAACATCACTCTTTGAAACTCTGACAAAGGTTTGATTTTACTTTCTTCTGGAGTTACTAATTCTCTGAGTATATAGCCAAATGATTTTTCTTTTCTTTATTGCCCAGGAATTTTACTAGTATATATCTTGGAGGTGATTATTTCATGTCAATATCTCCAGAAACAGTATGCTCTTCCAACATGTACTTTAAAATCACATTCTGTAGCAGGAAGGTTTTCTTGAATTACAGTTTTGGCGTCTGTTCTGTTGTTTTGCTTAGATTTTCTTCTTCAGAGACTTCTTTTGTCTGTATGTTGGGCTGTCTTTGCACATCTTCAGTATTTGTCTCTGAGAGGAAAATGGGTTAATCAGGCTATTTTTTGCCTTCTAAACAACAGACTCCCCATAACCTGAAAATGTTTTTTTTCTCCCATTCGGACATCCAGCAAACAGCAAATGGGCTTTGCATTCGTACCAATGTATCAGCTGTGTGGCCATGGGAACTTAACAGTGGAAAGGGGGCTCAGTTGTTGCTCAGCCCCTCTCAGTGATGAAGTCCCTCTCGGTCTCTCTCTGCCTATGCATATGGTCCCGTTTCATTCTTTTTTATTTCCTTAGAGGGTTTAATTTTTTTATTAATTTATGTATACATATTTGACATCAATTGTAATCCCCACTTACTCCCCATCACCATTTCACCCATGCACCTTCACCTCAGTCCCTTGTGGTCTTTCTACCCCATCCTAGCCCCTCCCCCAACCCCCTCAAGATGCCTCTGAATCGTCTTTGTCTTTTTGTTCTTGTTGTGTTTTGATTGTTGTTCTTTTCCTTGAGCCCCTTTTTTTTTTGTGTTTTTGTTTCTTTGTATTCCTCCCTGTTTCATTTTATTAAAGGCTCCAAAATTCTCTTCGACTGTGAGAACTGACAATGAGCCTACCCAGCCTGGGACGTTGCACAACAGTCTCTTTCTCTTGAATCCTCTTTTCCTCTATTTTGATTCCTCTGTGATTCTTAATTCCTTCTCCTTTTTTAACCTCTATTTCTACTAAGATGTCTATGGTGTTTGTATTCCTTTCTGCTCTTTACAGTTCTTTGTTTCTTCTTATGTCTAATTCTTCCCTGAGTTCTGACACTTTGGTTCTGAGTTTTTCTAAATCTGATTTGTGGGTTTTTTTGTTTTGTTTTGTTTTTTTACTATTTTGTCTCATAATGTCTTTTATTCATTTGAAATAAAGTTACATTTTTGTTCTGTTTGTGGTAAGTCTCTTGTCTGCAGATATGTTAATCAGCATCTTATTTTCTTCTTTTCTTAAAGGAAATTTATACTGGATTTAGTCTTGATTCTTTCCTGTGGCCCTTTTTAGATGAAAGAAGTTTCCTGAACATTTTGGAGTATTGTTGAGAAGCTAGAAGCACTAACTACATAGAACGACTTCTTGTTTTCATATAAGATTCAAAAATATGTGCCCTTCTTTGTAAGATTTCCTGGTCCTATTTTTTCCTCTCACTTTTATCTGGACTTCATCTTTCTTTCTTTCTACTGTCCCTGTTTTGCTTCATTTTGATTCCACAATTAGCAGTTTCTTGAGAAATCTAACCCTGGAAGGGCATCCTGGATGGTTGGTGTTAAGAATCCAGAAGGGTAGTGTTACCGGGCTGCAGCCGGCAGGAGGAGTGGTCTCTGGCTCCCCTGCAAGTTAGTGTGACAGTCCTTCCTCAGAAATCTTTTATGTAGCAGTGTGCTGCCTGGATCGTGGAATGGACCAATCAGGTGTGAGCCTTGGGTTGATTGACACCAGGACTCCACCTTAGCACAAGTTAGTGATAGCAGAGCCCCTCTTATAAATTACACTTCCTGAATTCTGGAACAGGCCAAAATGAACCAATCAGGTGCAGGCAAAAATGGACCAATCAGACTGTGGCGGGGGGGCACCTTGAAAAGTGAATATAAGGTCAGGTTTAAGGGAGCTTAGGACAGACAGATAGGCAGGCATATGGAGAAAGAGCTGACGGGGATTCGGAGCCACCTGGAGGAGCAGACAGAGAAGCAGCAGCCCAGAGGAAGAAGAGCTCCAGCAGAGGAAGAGAAGAAGATGGTTCCAGCCTTCAAAGGAAGGAGGGAAGCCTCCAGCAGTCGCCCTCTGAGGAGAGAGAGGGACTGAGACTCAGTCCTGGCTGTGACACTGACTGCAAGGAGCACCAAAGGCCCTGGGCCTGGTGTCTCAAAGAGCTGTCTGTTGGTGACATAAACCAACAACTCACAGGAGCTGTAACACTGGGTGTTCACTAGAACACCACCTCTGCAGGCCCGTAGTGGCCATTGCTCCTGGACAGTGCTGCCTAGAACTGGTGACCGGTGACTGCCAACACTGATGCTGTCCGGATGAAGCAGCCAGCCTCTTGTGGATACGTAAGCGCTCTCGTTTCCCCCAGTTTGTAAATAAACCCCATGACTGTTGTTCCTGTAGCCTGAGGTCCCTTGCAATTGTGCGCATGGGTTGGAACCCATAGACAGTGACCTGTATCGGGCACTGTCCTCTGATAGGCTATAGCCCCTGTTGCTATAGCCCTGGATTCTGGTTTGTGGCCTTTTGGCCTTTAGGGGCTTTTTGGGGACTCTCTGACCTTGGGCCCTCCTCTGGCCCCTGTCTCAGTCAGAGCGGCCTCCTCCCCCACCCCCCTGTTTCAGTAGCACTCTAGGGGCCTCCCTGGTGGCACAGTGGGTTAAGCAAGCACTATGAAGCAAAATGAAGCAGCTGCAGTACCAGTTCAATCACTGCCTCAGGCCAGGGAAGGGATCCACTTAGAACAGCAGATCTCTCCTGCCTCATGCTGCTCCCCTCAGCAGTGTATTTCAGTAGATCTGCCTGTTTTGCTTCCAGCTCTGTGTCTGGTGAATCCTCTTACTGTCCCCCCACCCCTACCTCCGGCCTTACCCTAGTTCTTGTATGCATAAATAAATAAATCTTAAAAAAAAAAAGAAGAAGAAGCATAGTAGTCTAGGCCCCATTGTTCCCCATGCACGCCCTCCTCTACTGGATTGAGAAAACTCTCTCCCATTTTCACTGGGTTTCAAACTTGCCTGCTGTGCTCCAAAGCCAATAAGGGGGGTATGGGTGGGTAGTCACAGAATCTTCTGAGATTTTGGCTATGTTTGGCTTTATTTTCCCTTTTGTTTCTCTATGTATTTGGTCCCCGATATTGTTCTGAATAGGGATAACGTTATGAAAAACAAACAGATTTTGTTATTCATTAGCAAGAATCTCAGAATCACCCAGCATTTTAACCACTCTGCAGTCCATTTCTTAAAGGCATCAATTCCAAAGGTGTGGCTAGTTGATTCAACTTGGCTTCTGGAGATAGCTGCATTGTAACCAAAGATATCTACCTTTAGCCAAACAAATGATTTTCTAATGGTGGGGCCTTGGGAACAAGTGGTAGGTGAATGAATAGGTGGTTACCCGATAACTTTCTGACACTCATTAACTAGAACCCAGGTTCCTCAGTTCAGGAGTGGGGGAGATCCTCTGGGCAGTAACCTGAGCAAAGAGAGGGTAAAGATTGCATGCTAGTGGAAGAACTGGGTACCGTGGGTTGAAGGGATAAGTTACAGGATCAGCAAGTTCCAAAACAAGCAGACATCATTGGTCATTCAAAAGTAGGACAAAGATACCCCAAAGAGAAAGAATATTTAAATGGCATAAAGAAAAACCATAACCAGCGCCAGAGAGCTGCTTAGACACCCACCTGTAATTGCCAATGCCAAAGAAGCACGAGACTGGCCAAGAAAGGCTTTGTTTCCAGGTGAGAAAATTCCACAAGGAAGTATCAGACAGTTTGGAGTACTGTTTGGAGGGCAGGAAAGTGGGTGGTAAGGTTAACAGCAGACAGGCCCTGGACTGGGGACTCCTAAAGCAAACCCTAATGTCACAGAGATACAGCGAGCACTTTCCATCCACCTAAAACTAAGTTAAGAGCTGCCTACTCAGAATCCCATTCACGGCGCTCCTTCACTTTCAAATTGAAGAAATTAAGTGGAAAAGCAGCCAAGTGACCTTCCAAGGCTCACATGACAAGCCAGTTGATGAAAGATTCTAATGCAAGTCCTCCTCCTGCTCTACAAAGCCTCCCCCTCTTCACCACTAGACTTGGCTCTGCCCTCCCACTCTGCCACCGCTGGCTCTGTGACCTTGTTCTGACTGTGAGCCTCACGGAACCTAAACCTCCTGGTCTCAGAAGTGAGATGATCCGCTCGTCACATGCACTTCACATCTAGCCCGGTGCCCGGTGCCTAGGAAGTCCTGAGCGTAGACATGCCAACCTCCCATCCATCACCAGCCACCATCTGTGCAGAATCTCTTCAGCAATCATTAATCTGCTGCCATTCTCCATCTTACCTGCTTCATTCTCTTCATTAAATCCATAGAAACTGTCTGGTAGGAAGAGTTATGTGGCATTTGTGGGAAATACATAGAGAAAGATTACAGCTTCATCAATGAATTCCAGTGGCTTCCCCCCATGACATTTCAAAGCAGACAAGACATTTGCTTTTCCTAAAGAGCCAAATGACATTTGGAGAAGTATGTTTTGTGTTACTGTAGGGAGACCATCCCTCCATCCCTTAAACACCTGACAGTCAACAAACCTTAGTAAGAGACCAACTGAGAGGTAAACCCTCCCCAAAACCCTGAGACCTTGTCTAGAAGTTATGCTTGAGACCCAGCTGTGCAGCAGAAGACAAGAGCGGTACGGGGCCCAGGAGAACCTTCACCAGTGGACTCTCATCTTAGATTCTGAGAGATATAGAAGCCTTCAGAGATGTTCTAACCCTACCCCTTTATTTCACATAGGGAAACTGAGGCTCAGGGAGGCAAAGCAGCTCATCCAAATAACCACCACACCTAACACTTGAATAAAGGGCTCCTGATTCCTAATCCAAAATACGTCCCAGCACAGTCTGCCCTCTCCTTTGGAAACCAGAACTGGCCGATCATCAGAAACAAGTCTTTATTCTACCACATAATGGTGGGTTTCTGGACCCTCGGCAGCCGGCTGCTTAGTCTTTGTTTCCTCGTGTGTTAAATGGCAATGATAAAGTCAGTCTCATAGGAATAAAAGACGAGCAGCCTGGCACAATTCCTAGCTACAGTAGGTGCTCAAAAGGGTTTCCATACCCCTTCCTATCTTACTGAGGTTCCTCAAAAGCCGATCTTGGCATAAGGATTTAAATATAGGAAGCTCACTGGGGAAGCGATCCCAAGAAGCACCATTAGGAGAAGGGTGAAGTGAGACAGGAAGCCAGTCAATACAAAGTCCAAGAATAAACAGGTTACAAGGTACCTACTAGGGCTCCGTCCCACTAACAGCCTCTGAGAGACTGTGAAGACATGCCAGGGAGCCCCACACCTGCACCCCTGCTGGGCTGCAGAAGCTCGTTTATCTAGCCTCCTACTTGTCCTTCACCAGTGAAGGGCTTCCTCTGAGGGCAGCAACTCCCAGAACTTTCTGCCAGTCCTCAGATGCCATGGAAGGCCCTCAATAGGGCAGTCACAGGTGCCTGTAGCCAGAAGCCCTCTGGGTGCAGGAGAACAACAGGTTCCGATGGAGCACAGGCAGGGCCGCAAGAGCAGCTGCTACAGTCCACCCCTTGCACCACCCAGATCCAATCGTGCCCATACTGAGTTCATGCTGTTCTGTCTCTGATTTCTCAAGGTGGTGACTCGTTATATTTCTCTTATAAATAACTGAAAAACAAAATTACCGAAGAATTACGGTATGGGATACAGATTCTTCTGGGGTAGTTGGTCCTGAGAGTCTAACAGATTCACAAACTGCCTTGTTACGGGCTGAATTGGGTCACCGCAAAAAAAAAAAAAAAAAATTGTGTTGAAATCCTAAACCCCAGGACCACAGAATGTGACTGTTTTTGGAGATGGTGTCTTTAAAGAGATGATTAAGGCAAAATTACATCACTAGGCCCCCTAATCCAGTTGACTGGTATCCTTATAAGGAAAGGAAATTTGGACAGGGACAGACAGAGAGGAAGGACTCCGTGAAGACATTGAGAACAGAGAGCCACCTACAATTCCTTAGCAGAAACCAGCCCTCCCAAACCTTTATCTTGGACTTCTGGACTCCGGAACTGTGACACAATACATTTCTGGTGCTTAAGCCTTTGGCAATTTGTTACAGTAGCCTTAGGAAATTAACACACGCTTCCCTCACCCTTTCTAGAATATACTCGGCCAGTTCCTCCACTAGTCTAGGCTCAGACTCCTGGGAGCTGGAACTGGCCCATCATCAGAAACCAGTTCTGACCCCCCAACTTCATGGCGGAGACCTAGGCCTTCGTTCCTAAGAGTTCGAGCCCCAGGTATCATGTCTATCACTGTCCAAAGCTATCTCCAGGTTTGCAAAAGACAAGAGGTACCCTAGTGGACACCACAAATCTCAGACATACCCTTTCCTGCCCCCATTACGTAGCAACCACCCTACCTCCCGTGATAAGCAGTCATGCCCGCAGCCAGTATTACCAGCCCTTTCCCAGTTGCGGGTGTACTGACATAGGGAGCGCAGTCGGACGGGCAAAGGCTGGGACCTTGGAGGAGCCCTTTGTGTGCCCTGGGAGTCGGACCAGAGGGCCAGCAGGACCAAGAGCCAGGGGGCTGGGAACACAAAGCCCACAGGTGGGTCGCTGGGAGTGATGGTGAGAGAACCCCCTCCTGCTTCCACCTCTTGCTCCCACTTCAAAGTGCTGTAGCACCCCGTGCTGGGACCCAACAACCTTCTACTTTCCATTTGGTCTCACAAATTCCGCAATGGTGGCTGAGAGCAGTTCTAAGATCCATTAACCTCCACCTTTTTCTGTGAACATGTCGCAGACTGGATTTAGGGGAGGAATCAAGAGCCGTGTTTAGCATCTAAATAAAATGCTAAATGTTCTAAAAATGCAACTGGGAGGAGTGTCCATGGACTAGTGCGCTCTACAGAGGACAGCCCAACCCCACTCACAGGGACACTCTGACGCACCATCAAACTCCGGCTCTGCCATCCACTCCTACCTCCCGCCTCCCCTGACCCGGAAACTTGAGATTGACAGTCACACACCAACTGCAACAGTAACATACAATTATTCGGAGCTTATTCGCCTGTCCTAAGTGATTTTTGCAGTTTTCTCTTGATCTGAGTGAGCCCACTGTAGGGGAGCAAATCATGACTGGGGATACAAGGAAACTTGCCTGAGGTCACTTACCCACAGTGGTAGGCCTGAGGTTTGAAGGAAAACCTTTTCCTGCCAGAGACTGAAAACAGGTAAGACTCAGAGTGAGGACCAGGCCTCACTGGCAGGCAGCGTAGTGCTCGCTACAAAGGACGAGAGGTGCCCAGTCTGTAGACTGTGACAGCAACCACCACGCCCCTCCCTGGACAGGGCCCATCCCCCATCACTGCATCCACCACAGCCACACTTGCCATTCCAACAAAAGATGTGTTCAGTTTTCCACACACTTGATATGAGCCCGCCCTGCTGAAGGACCCTGCCCAGGAAAGCCGCTTGAAGAAGTCTGGTGCTGAAGTTTGCCTGGGAGGGGCAGCCAAACCTGCAACAAATGTTCTGTTCTTCAGCATCTGATGTTAAGAAGCTTTTAGGAAATAGGTGTGTTCACTTTCTTTTCAGACTTATTTATTTATGCATACAATAATTAGGGTACAAGTCAGAGATGCAGGGGGTGAGAGGATTCATCAGAGACAGAGTGAGGAGCTGAACAGGCAGATCTACTGAAACACACTGCTGAGGGGAGCAGCGGGCGAGGCAGGAGAGGTCTGCTGTGCCATGTGGGTCAGCTTCTGGCCAGGGATCTAACTCTTGCTGCAGTGGCCTTGGCAGCGGCAGATAGCTTCACAGTGCTGGGACTTAACCCCTTGCGCCACCAGGGAGGCCCTGGTGTGTTCGCTTTCTACCAGAAACTAAACATTTATTCCCTTTTATATTTGAGGCAGTAATAGCTGTGAAGGCTATTGGGGTGGCATTTACAATTAAAAGCAGGTCGATGCAGTTTTATCTACCAAGGCTTCTCGTCAGGGAATGGGAAAGAGCTGTTTCAGGGGTGACAGGATGTCGTGTAGCCCCGTGCTGTTCCCCAATCATTGCGGGGGGCAGACTGGGGCAGTGCTGTGGGGTCCTTTGAGCAAACAAATGTTCTCTTCACACATTGTACGACCTCTGCTCCATCTTTGCATACATAAAAAGACAGAAGAGCTTTCAACTGATCCTGACATCCCGCCTTATTTAATGGCTTCCATAGAACCCACAGCTTGACTTTCTTATGACAAAAATAAAAGAGAAAAGAGAATTTAGAAGTATGAGGTGGAGAACTGGAATCCCAGGGTTGGTATTGCAATTAGATCTTTGTGCATTTTACTGAGCAAACAAAGGGTTCCAGGTCTGAAAGCTTTGGTTGAGCAGGGTAAGCGAGGTGGTCTGTAAATACCCCCAGCTGGTTTCCAAGGAAAGGCGAGAACACCCCCAGCTGGTTTCCAAGGAAAGGTGAGAACACCCCCAGCTGGTTTCCAAGGAAAGGCGAGAACACCCCCAGCTGGTTTCCAGGAAGGAGAGAACACCCCCAGCTGGTTTCCAAGGAAAGGCGAGAACACCCCCAGCTGGTTTCCAAGGAAAGGCGAGAACACCCCCAGCTGGTTTCCAAGGAAAGGCGAGAACACCCCCAGCTGGTTTCCA
>JAGFMF010011458.1:3164554-3185218 GCA_019455555.1 Galemys pyrenaicus | reverse complement strand
CTCTCTGTGGTGAATCCTCTCACCCCCCCACACCTCTGGCCTGTACCCCAGTGCTTGTATGCATAAATAAATAAATCTTTAAAAAAAAAAAAAAACTTAGAGTAAGAAAAAAGATCTCAAACAACCTAATCTTATACCTCAAAGAATAAAACAAGAAAAGCAAACCAAGCCCAGCATTAACAGAAAGAAGGAAATTAAAAAGATCAGAGCAGAAATAAATGAAATAAAGGCCAGTGAGACTATAAGATCAAATCTACCAAAAATCTACAATTTTTTAAAGCAAGCAAAATAGACAAAACTTTAGGTAGACTATGAAAAAAGAGAGAGAAGACTGAAATTAAAAAAAATGAAAGAGGAGACATTACAACTGATACCAACAAAATACAAAAATCCTAACAGACTGTATGTACAATTACACTAACATATGGCATAATCTAAGAAAACTGGATAAATTCCAAAAACACACAACTTAACCAAATCTGAATCAAAAAAGTAAGAAAATCTGAACAGCCAATAATGAGTAAAGAAATTGAATCAGTAGCAAAATAACTCCCAACAAAGAAAAACCTAGTTTCACTGGTAAATTCTACTGAACATTTAAACCCTTACCAAATGCTTTCAAAAATGGAGAGAAGAAAATACTCTCACAACAGACAAGGGTCTGATCACAAAGATATACAAAGAACTCACAAGACTCAAGAAAATCAAAGTAAACGACCCATCAAAAAATGGGCAGGAGAACTTAAAAGACATTTCACCAAAGAGGACATACAAATGGCCAACAGGCACATGAGAAAATGCTCAACATCTCTCATAATCAGGGAAATGCAAATTAAAACCACAATGAGAAACCACCTTACACCGGTAAGAATGGCATATATCAAAAAAACCAATAACAATAAATGCTGGCGAGGTTGTGGAGAAAAAGGAACCTTACTACACTGCTGGTGGGAATGCAAGTTAATCCAACCACTATGGAAGGCCGTATGGAGGTTCCTCAGCCTACTACAGATGGAACTACCATATGATCCAGCAATCCCTCTCCTAGGAATCTACCCAAGGACACAAAAACACTGATCCAAAAGAGCACCTGTACCCCCATGTTTATTGCAGCACTGTTTACAACTGGTAAGACCTGGAAACAGCCCTATTGCCCAAAAGTAGAGGACTGGATCAAGAAGATGTGGTACATATACATAATGGAATTACTATTCAGCAACCAAAATTAAAAACTAGGGACATTTATAGAAACATGGATGGAACTAGAAGGAATTATACTCAGTGAAACAAGCCAGAAGGCAAGAGAAAAAGATCAGATGGCCTCACTTTTAGGAGGAATGTGAAAAAACAACAATCACAACAAAAAATAAAAAGGAAGAAAACAAAACAAACAAACAAAAACAAGAGAAAGCTAAAGGAAATGGGCAATCATAACCAGAAACAACCAAACAAACAAATAAAAACAAGATCAAAAGATTAAAGATAAACCCAAGGGACCATGGGGGTGGGTGGAGGGAGGGGAGGGCAAAGACGGTGATGAGATGTAAAGAGCACAAGGGACTGAGGTGACGGTGCATGGGTGAAAATGGTGGTGGGAACCCCCTAGGGAATACAAACGATGTCAGATACAATTAAATATAATAAAAAAAAAAAGAAAATACTCTCAAACTCAGTTTATGAGGGCATGTGCCATGATTGGGGTATTTGTCCCTGAGGTGCTAGTGTAGTTCAACAGACACCAGTCAATCTGCATTATACACTAAATGAACAGAGTGAAAGAAAAAAATCATATGATCACTTCAATAGATGCAGACAAAGCATTTGCCAGAACACACCATCCTTTCGTGATTGAAAAAAAAAACTCTCAACAAACTGGGCAGAGAAGGAATATACTTTACATAATAAAGGTCATATATGACAGGCCCACAGCTAACATCATACTCAATGGTCAAAGGTTGAAAGCTTTTCCTCTATGGTCAGGAACAAGCATGCTCTCACTTTCACCATGCCTATTTAGCATAATGCTGGAAGTTATAGCCAGAGCAAACAGGTATACAAAAGAAATAAAAACATCCCAATTAGAAAGGCAGAAGTAAAATTGTCTTTATTCGCAGATTATATGATCTCATATAGAGAAAACCCTAAGGACTCCCCCCAAAAGTTGAGAACTAATAAATGAATTCAGTAAAGCTGCAGAATACAAAATCAATATACAAAAATCTACTGCATTTCTACAAATTAACAATAAAAGCTGAAAAATAAAACAGTTCAACTCACAATAACATCAGAAACAATACTTAAGAATAAACTGAACAAAGAATATGAAAGATCTACATACTGTAAAACTCTAAGACTTAGATGAAGTTGAAGAAGACACAATAAAAGGATATCCCATGTTCATGAATCAGGAGAATTGTGTCAAAATGACCATACTACACCAAATCCATCTATATAAATTCAGTGCAATCCCTGTCAAAATTTCAATGGCATTTTTTACAGATATTGAAAAAACAACCTTAAAATTCTTATGGAACCATAAAAGAAACTGAATCGATCAAACAATCTTACGGAAGAAAAAAACTAGAGGCATCACACTTTCTGATGTGAAATTAGACTACAAAGCTATAGGAATCAAAACAACTTGACACTGGTATAAAAATAGATATGTAAACCAATGGGACAGAATCAAGAACCCAGAATTAAATTCACATATACTAATATTTCACAAGAGAGCTGAGACTAGTTAATGGACAAAGGGCAGATAGTCTCTTCAATATATGGCTTTGGGAAACTGGGTAATAATATGCAGAAGGATGAAATTGAACTTCTGTATTATAGCACTCATAAAATTTGAAGTGGATGAAAGACTTAAACATAAAACCTGAAATCACAAAATTCCTGGAATTAACCATATAGTATAAAAAATTCCTTGACAATGGCTTTGCCAACAATTTTTTAGGTATCAACCCAAAGTACAAGCAACGAAAAGCAAAATATAGATAGAATTCCATCAAACTGAAAGTTTTCTGCACAGCAAAAAAAGTAAAAATGGTGACCTACAGCATGGAAGAAAAGATTTGCAAATAATATAAATAGAAAGAAATTATTATCCAAAAAATATAAGGAATGCAGATAACTCAATAGCAAAAAAAAAAAAAATCAATTTTTCCAAGTAAGACAGAAAAACTACCCATAGGTACTGAAAAGGTGCTCAACTAGTCACAAGAGAAATAGGAATCATAACCACAAAGAAAGAGATCTCACTTTATACCTGTAAGAGTAGCTATTATCAAACAAACATCAGACAGGAGGTAACAAGTGGTGGCAAGAATGTAGAGAGAAGGGAACCTTTGATAAGAACATAAATTAGTTGCAAAACAGTATGGAAGCCCCCCCAAACTAAAAATGGAACCACCATCCTATCCAGCAGCCCCACTTCTGGGTTTACTTCCACAGGAAGTAAAATCAGGATCTCAGAGATATCTGCCACCTCATGTCCACGCAGCACTAGTTAGAATAGCCAAGACATGGAAACAACCCAAGTGTCCACCTAGGGATGAACGTACCAAAGAAATGTGAGATATATATATATATATATATATATAAATAAACAGATAGAGAGACACATTGATATATAATTCATATATATATCAATTCACTAGAATGTTATTCTGGGATATTCTTCAATGAGAAAATAAAATCCACTATTTGCAACAAGGATGAAGCTTATGCTAAGTGAAATAAATCAGAGAGTGACTAGTATTATATGCTACAACTTATATGTGGAATTTAAAAGCATCAAAACGCAAAGAAACAGAGTTGAGAATAGTAGATGCCAGAGACGAGGGGGTTGAGAAAATGGGGACATGCCAATCACAGGATACAAATTTCTAATTACATGGTGAATAAGGTTTGCCATCTAATGTACAACATGGAGATTATAGTTAATATTGTACTATACTGAAAACTGAAATACTTGCAAGTTGCTAATAGAACAGATAACAAATATTTTCAACCCAGAAAAAAATGGTAATTAAATGGTGGTATAGGTATTTAACCCTAGGATGGCAATCACTTCACAGGATATAAGTGCCTCAATCCGTCATTTTATACACCCTCAATATGTACAATGCTATGTCAACTGTAGTTCCAAAAAAAAATAGGAAAAATAAAAGTGAGGCAACAGTAAAAAACAAAAAAGAAGCACAAAGGAGGAAATGGTCCCTTTTTTTATATTTTAAAGAATATTTGTGACAATTACATATAATTTTAAGGTTAATGGCACCTTGATTCACAATAATGAAAGTGTTGTTTATCTACATATTAGTGTCCTGGAGCTAGCCTGATTTACATAATCATAAATTGCATTTCAACTGTCCTCATCAGCTTGTTCCCCATTTGATGAAAACATAAATGGTAATTTTATTTGGGCTCAATTACACATATGCTACATTTATGCAGCCTCAGAAAATAGCATTTTAATCTAACCACCAAGCAGGGCTGTTTACAAAATAATAAGACTATTGGTTAAAACACCAAGTCAGTTCCCCAAATGCCTTTGAAGAGCCATCACTGCTGTATTATCCAGCAGTCTTGACTGTATTTGCTCAGAGCTGGGAAATGTTCTTTCGACTCCAAGGTGCAGGGAGCCAGCGTGCCCCAGGAGTCCAAGACAGCAGAGCAGAAGGCGGTCACAGTGTGTGGGAACCCCTCGGTCACTGACACGGAGGATACTGCTCAGGACCACGCACTGGGAGGAGAACACTATGACACGAGACCAGACGATGAGGCACGCAGCGTCAGCTCACCCACATTGCACCCAGGCCTGGCCCCACAGTCCCGGCCTCGTCTGTACTCCCCTCCCCGCCTGCAGGTTAATTCACTGGGTGTCTGAGGGTCTGAGATCTCTCTCTGGCCACTTGTTTCTTCTGCAACGCCCAGCTCTGGGCCAGGCTCAGTGAAGAGCCCCGGGTGGGAATAAAATGGTACGCTGTCCACACATAGGAAGCGAGACGAGTGCAAGATGCTGTCTGAGTCCTAGTGAGAGCAAAACCACCTTCCCCGGCGCTCCAGGGGGCACCTGCCTGGCCTCTTCGCAGAGGTGGGCGCTGAGGCTGAGTGAGGTCACCTGCCCAAGCTCACCAGGTCTCTTCTTCCACTCGGCAACTCTAACAGAATATCACCCCCTGGAGACGCTAACAAAAGCAGTGCACCCCTTATGGTTCTGGAGGCTGGGAGGCCAGATTTCTGGTTTACAAACATCCTCGTTCTCTCGTCCTCACTTGGCAGAAAGGACAAGGGAGCTCCTGGGGCTTCTTTAAAGGACACTAATTATGAGGCCCACCTTCATGACCTCATCCCCTCCCAAAAGCCCACTTCCTAATGCCAATTACCCCCGAGTTAGGATTTCAACACGAACTTGGCAGAGGACACAATTCGATCTACAACACCTGGCCCATGCCAGAAGCACAAGGTGCAAGTTAGGAGAGGCAGGCAGAACATCTTAAATGTTCCCTAGGCGTGTGGAGCTCGGCTTCCCGGGAGAAGCAAGTTGGAAGCGAGGGCGGAGCCCATGATGTTGCCCCCACCGCTGCCGCGGCAGCCCGCAGCTGTACGGGCTCAGCCGGGGGCTTCTGCGCTGCTCTCTCCGCAAGACATGTTGAAAGCTTAAGTGAGAAAGCACATCCCCCGACACTCTCTTCAGGGCCACTCAGCTCACACCAGCTCTGGCTCAGGGGAGGCGGGGCCCGTTTCTGGCTACTCAAGGCTCTGTGTGATGGCTGCGCTCTGCACAGGGGAGGTCACAGCTGTCTGACCCGGAGCTGGGAGCTGAGAAATTACACTGCCGAGAAAACGGCCGAATCGGACGAGGTGCAAGGATGCAATGCTCTCAGCTGTGAGCCGGCATTTACTCCCAAGGTACAGTGGGCAAGACAAGGAATGTCTCTAGGTGCGGAGCCGCCAAAGTGGGGAAGCGTGAGGTGTCCGTTTCCCACGGCTCACAGCATTGTCAAGTCCTTCAGAGAAGGAGTCTCAGCCCCTACCGTTCTCTGCAGGAGGACAGGACAGAGGGCGGGTGGTGGAACACGACTAACTGACAGGATGGAGTCATCCCGCAAGTCTGCATAGTTCCAGCGTGCGCGCGCATGCGCGCGCACACACACGCACACACAACATTGACACATTTTTCATCTTCCACGGTGCCTCTGCGATATGTGGCGTACCTAGGACAGTTATGCCTCAAGACAAGGCTGCTGAAAGGCAGTCTCCCTCCATCGTGTGCCTCCTGGGGACCTGTCTGGACTGCACAGGTCAGGGCCCGTCTGACCCCCCGAATCTCTGCCCGGTCACAGGCATCCCCAGCGGCTCCGGAGGACGCCATGAGAAAACAGCCCTCGCTCTGGCTGGCTCAAAACCCAGCACCTCTGACCCCAGTCAAATACCTAGTCCCCAATCAAATACTTGGTCCAAAACTGCATCTGTAATAGCTTTCACCCCTGACCGCAGGGTAACAGCAGAAGGATTTGATGATTACATACAGACAGCCACTGGCACCTGAAAAATGCTCTTCTTACTAATCAGGGAAATACAAACCAAAACCACAATGAGACACCATCTCACTCCCATGAGAATGGCTCATATCAAAAAGGCCAGAAACAACAAGTGTCAGTGAGGAACACAGAAGAGGAACACTTGTACACTGCTGGTGGGAACGCAGACCGGTCCAGCCCCTGCAGAAACAGTATGGAGGTTTCTCAAAATATTAAAAATAGATCTAGCATACAACTCAGCAGTTCTTCTCCCAGATATCTTCCCAAAGAATGCAAACACGCTAATTCAAAGGGTATGTGCACGCCTGTGTTCACTGCAGGACTACTTGTAACAGCTGACCTAGGGAAACCACTGAAGTGTCCAAGCACAGACAAGCTGTTTAAGGTGTGGGACCTACATGTGGAATACTATACAGCTATAATGAAAAGATGAAACTTTGCCATTTGCACAAGGATAAAACTAGAAGGGTTCTAGGTTATGCTAAGTGAAATAACTCAGAAAGAGAAAGACAAATACTGATGATTTCGATCATGTGGAATATAAAGAACAAAGCAAAAGAACAGACAAAACTAAAACAAACCCCAGAAATCTGACACAGACCAGCTGGGGGAGGTGGGAGCCCAATGGATGATGGTGAAGGGTTATTGGGACTTTGATGGTAGATGTAGTTTGAAGAGGTGTGAATCTATGCCCCAAAATCACATACAGTATCACAAACCAATATCACCTCAATAAGAATAAAAACAAAATAAAGCTAATACTAATTTTTTTAATGCTGGTAATCATGACCATTCTGTAAGGAGACCACTTTGCTGTGATTTACCATCCAGAATTTAGAGGCAGGTATTTGCTGAATGAATGATACAGGATACTCCATGACTTTTTTTTTCCAGAGAAATTTTCTTTTAGATTGATTTATTTATGCATACATGAGCTGAGACACAGACAAGAGGTGCGAGGGGTATGAGGAGTCACCAGAGACAGAGTTGGGAGCAGAACAGGCAGATGGACTGAAATACACTGCTGAGGGGAGCAGCAGGCGAGGCAGGAGAGTTCTGCTGTGCCATGTGGGTCCCGCCCCTGGCCTGGATTTGAACTCACGCTGCGGTGGCTGCATAAGCCCCACGGTGCAGCGCTCAACCCGCTGTACCACCAGGGAGGCCTAGTCCATGACTTCTAACCTCCAGCTTTTCCCTTCTAAATATCGGCAGTGACCTTCACCCAGACAACCAAGGAGACACCCTCCAAGCTGAGCTGGCCTGCGAATGCCTGCATGAAGCGCACTAAGCTGCTGAAAGACCCTGAGCTGGGGGTCTGCTTCTTGCTCCCAGGCCCCTAGATCCTGAAGCTTTGCACATCCATTGCTCAGGGCAGCCTCAGGCAGCCTGCTGGTCACTGTCCTTGTTTGGGGGCAGGCCGCATTCCTCTGCACCTGGATCTCTGGCACAATCATTAGCCTCCTGGGCACCATGCTCCAGGGCTGTGCCACCTTAGCCCTGAAGCCCAGCTGGAAACACAGGGTGACCCTTCCTGCGTGGCATCATTAAACCCAGCCACTCGCAAAAATCAGCACTGAGGCTAGGTAGTGAGTCCCCACTCACTGAAGGCCCCATGCCGAAGTCATTCTGCTCTCAGGAATGCCAGCAGCCAGCAGTTAAAGCTTCGGACCTCTTAAGCACTGCAGTCCTCCCAACTCCGTGCGCACTTCTGGTTCTGTGAATTACAAACTTGACTTCTACCACAGCATCATTAAAAACCTCCACATTCTGCCCGCTCAGCTCTCGGATCCTCGGATCGGTTTTGCACAAGGTGGGAAAACACAATTTAAATATCTCCTATGTGTCAGAACCATGAGAAAGAAAAACAAATTAATCAACAACGAATTCCTTTTCAACAGTTTTCAAGCCAGGCTGTGTCTGTCGCCAAACCACAGGTGAGATGCTAACAAAACTGAGTTTGCAACAATAGCCCAACGATTTAAATATGGCCTATTTTTTCCAAAGAAATGTACATGTATAGATGATATCTACTTCCAAACATGGTATTTTTAATGAGTGTAAACTCTTTTATGAGAAAGTATTAGAAAGTATCAGCAAAGGTCTCCTGAAGATGAAAATGTGGTGGAATCACTACTGAATGGCAAAGGGGGTGATCCAAGAGGCCCGTGTGTTGGGGGAAGCCTGCTTTCCTTGAGTCATCTAGCAGGAGGGCCCTTGGAGGGGAGGCAACTGGCAAAACAACAGTCATGAAGTCATTTCATCTCTTTAGCCTAATTTGAGGAGACGAGGCTGCGGACCTTGCTCCAGCTTTGCCTGCTGAGTGCGTGCTGGCTGCATCCACTCCACTCATAACAAAGGAAATCAGGAAGCAAAGGAGCTGACCCCCCAGCTGCCCAGCAGCCTCATGCTGCCCTGCACCCCTATTTTGCCCTGCAGCCTTTGGAGGCATCTTTCTGTTTCCAAACTTTTGTACGAGTTCTCTCCATTCCTTCTCCCCTGTATGCAACTTAACCTTGTTCCAGATCCCACTTGAAAAATCACCTCTTCCCAGCTGTCCTCCAGGACTGGCTGAGTGAGGTTGGGAGCCTACTGTGGGCCTGGGAGGCTCCAAGCCCTGTCCTCTCACACCCCTCAGCACATCCCTCACTTTGCCTCCTCAACGCCTGTGCTGCTGGAGGGCAGGGGCCATGGCACAGGCCCATCAATGCTTGCAGAAGGGAGGAGAGGGCAAAGGCAGAAGGCATGACATCACAAAGTCATTGACCTAAATGTTTTGGCCATCATATCTCCCTGGAAGGCACTCACGAGGATGGGGATATTAAAAACTGGGGATATGCCAAGACAGTTCAGTGATTTTCCTGAAACTTCCCGCTATTTGGTTACTCTGTCACAGTCTGACGGGCATAGCCACCTCTGCTAGGACCTGGGTTTGCTCTGTGGAGTCAGGAAAAATCAGAATCTCAGCCCCACTTGCCACTTTGCTGTGTGGTCTCAGGCAAGTTACACAACCTCTCTGAGTCTCAGTGTCCTCAAGCGGGACGCAGAGATAAGTGCTCTGTAGGATCAGTGAAGGTTGTAATGAAATAAAGCAGAGGCCAGAGGCCCCCAGATTCCCAAATGCCGCACTCTTCCCCTCCCTGAAGGTACCAAGGCCACTGTGGGAGTCTGGACCACATGGCCCCCGCCTCTTTCCACCTGTAGAACAGGCAAAGCATGCACTCAGCTTGTTCCAGTGCTCAAAGAACGCACTTCATGTAAGAGACAAAATTAACATTTATAACAGACTCCATTTATTCCAAGTGCCACGCAGGCGTGGAAGAGTCATCATTTTCTTCTAGACAATGCGGGATGGCCACCTGTCATTTCTA
The DNA here is from genome assembly GCA_019455555.1 of Galemys pyrenaicus. NCBI lineage: Eukaryota > Metazoa > Chordata > Mammalia > Eulipotyphla > Talpidae > Galemys > Galemys pyrenaicus. The sequence continues at coordinate 3,175,299 of JAGFMF010011458.1, read as the reverse complement.
AGAGGACTAGAGACGGTCACCCAGGAAGGACATGCTACTGGCAGAGAGAACGGCAGCCCGTGCAGAGACACGTGTCCTCCGTCGGGAGAAGGGTCTGCACTACTCCGCTACCCGAGGTGCCCCCAGCTGTGTTGGTAAGATGGTCTCACAGAGCCTCTCCCACATTCGAGGCTGGGAGTCAATGCATGTTTTACTGATGGAGGAAACTGAGGCTCCAAAGAGTTTGCTGAGTCCATTCTCCCGACTCGCTGCCCGCCACGCCCGAGAAGCCCCAGGGGGACAGTCGCACAGAGCCACGAGCACAGAGGTGTCCTCCTGGCAAGACTCCCCAGTGGTCAGAGGAGAGCCGGAGGGCGAGAACAAGCGGAGCAGGCAACCCCCCACAGCTCAGAAAGAGAAAGGGGGTGCCCAGTACGAACAGTGGGGCTGTAGGAAACCGTTCAAAATCAGATCCACGGGCCTCCCTGGTGGTGCAGTGGGTTAAGCAACGCACTATGAAGCAAATCGCAGCCACTGCAGCACGAGTTCAATCCCTGCTGCCAGCCAGAGAGGGGACCCACATGGTGCAGCAGACCTCTCCTGTTGTGCCCACTGCTCCCCTCAGCAGTGTACTTCCGTTGATCTGCCTGTTCTGCTCCCCGCTTTCTGTGGTGAATCCTCTCACCCCCCCACACCTCCGGTCTGTACCCCAGTGCTTGTATGCATAAATAAATAAATCTTTAAAAAAAAAATCAGATCCACGACACCTTCCTATAATCCGTCGCCGGCAGGGAAAGTGCTGATGTTTGCAGCCACGTAGAAGACAGAAACAGTGGCCAGGCCCCCCTAGCGGACAACTCCGGGGCCTCTGGAGGACAAAGCGCAGTGACGGCGCATGCCAGACCACCCAGCACAGCTCGTGTGTGCATCACGGGGGTGGTGCCTTGCCACCCCCTTGGTCTTAAAAGCATCTGATCCATAAGGTCACCCCAGACCTGTAGCTCTCAACCTTGGCAGCATACTAGAATCACTTGGGGAGCCCGGTAAACATCTCAATTAAATCCAAATCTATGGAGCAAGATCCAGGTATTGGCTTTTTAAGTCTAAGCTTTCTCCAGTGACTTCAATGCACACCCAAGGCTGAAGGTCACTGTCCCCGGCGGAAGATACAACCCTTCCTGGCGTGTTAAAGATAGACAGCTAAGCACAGGAACAGCTGCTTCATTGTTATTACATGTCAATGCCACCACCGAAAAAGTGAGAGTGGCATGATGCAAAAAGAACTATTTGGGGTGAAAGGCAGACCGAGCTCCACTCCTGGAACGGAAGTTCCACGCTCTGGCCCTTGCTGCTGTGTGACCTGGGGCGACTCACTCTACCTCTCTGAGCTTCACCTGCAGCATGGGATTACCGACAAGTGGAGCCCCAGCTAGCCCTGCCTGCCCTGCCCAGTCACTGGGGCGGCAGTGGAGGGAGCAGGAGCTGGCCAGGCAGACCCCACCTGTGGCCTCGCCAAGCCTGCTGTTCGTTCCCCTTGTTTGTGTTACTTACCTGCCTGCTTGTGAAAGTGGGGAGCCGCTGTGGCAGTTCCTGTGGGGAGCCGCTCCGCATCACACAGGTCATTAGCAGTCCTCAGCCCCCAGGAGCAGTGTGGGAGTCACCTGTTTCACCTTGAAGCGAAGGAGGAGAACTGGAGAGACACATTTTCCACACATTTGGAGAGGAGCTGCCAGAGAATTCCACAGAGGCCTGGGGAGTCAGGCACCAAGGACCCCAGAGCCCCGGGTGCAAACGTGTCCTGTGCAGGGTTTCTTGAACAGATTGTCGCCAAATGTCGCATGGATCCTAATTAACGCTTCGAGGTGAGTCTCTGGCCTCTCCTCGTGAACCAAGGAGGCTCTTGGGGAAAGGGGGGCCTGCCATCTCCTTGTCCCAGCCGCAGAGAGCAGAATCTGTCCCCCAGGCGGCTCCCCTGGGTTTTGAATCACTTTGGCAGCTCGGCATTTACCCTCCTAGCTGAAAAGCATTTCCAAGTGCAGGAAGGGAAGGTGGCGGCTTGAGCGAGAATTGCTCTTTCTAAAGTAATGAACGTCGCTCCAGCACGACCTGCTCAGCCTTTGTCGCGCTCAGAAGCTGGCTCACGATGTAATGCGTTACACCTGGTAAGATCAAACACAAACAGAGATCAGCCTTGAAAATTCCCTGAGCAGACAAAACCAGTTTAATCACACAAGCAAAGCTTAATTGAGCTCAGTTGTAAGACTACCTTGACCTGGGCCGTTTCTTGTTTTTGGAAAACATAAGTAAGCAAAACCGTTTCTGGAAATCCTAAGCAAAGCTTTCTCACGGATGTACAAGGCAACCCATTTCCTGTCATTTAAGAAAATTCTAATATTTTAACTAATCACTGTAAAGAACAATCACCTGTCTTCTCACTAGCTGAGCTGTGTTATAACAACAGGCAGGGAGCCTCCGTCCAGGATTTGAGTGCTCACGGTTTGCAAACTGTCTCTCTGCTCCGTGCACGGTAAACTCTTACTAATTACGACACCTCGATGATTCACTGGTTTTCCTTCTGCCGTTTCTGAACTTTGACACACCAATCAGTGTTTTTCAGGCTGTGTCCCTATAAAACTATTCACTGATGTAATAGAAGAAGCTCTCCCATGAAATCCTGTCCCACGCTGTCAACCATCTGAGAGATAAATGCATCCCTAGGTTTATGGCCACGCTGGCCACAGTAGCCGAGACACAGACACAGGTGCCCACAGCCGGATGTGTGGACAAAGAAGATGCGGTATACACACCATGGACTACTACTCAGCTCGAATAAAAGATGAGCTCTTGCCATGTGTGACATGCACAGAATCTCAGAGGATGATGTTAAGTGAAACAAGTCAGCAGGAGAAAGACAAATACCAGATGATTTCACTGAAATGTGGAAGAGGAAGACATAAAGCGAACAAACACCACCAAAGCTTGGTTTCCTGCAAGAGCTGTTATTAGAGGGTAGGGTTGGGGGCGAGAAACAGGTCCAGCGGGGAACTGGATGGTGGTGGAGGGTTTTGGAACTCTGAGGGTGAGGGTGTAAGGTATCACATTTGAAAAAGGTGTGAAACTGCACTCCTAAAGCTTAGACAGTGTTACCTCAATACACACAGATAAATAAACAAATACCATTTGGGAAAGCAATGTGTGTGGAGGAGCCCTGTCATTTCTAATGTGAGTCAAAATTTTGACTCATGAGTGAGAAATGTATTACCAAATGGATCTCCCAGTGAAGCATAATAAGCCATGACCACCAATCTGTCGGTCTGTCTGTCGTCTGTCTCTCAGACACTCACACACATACTTTACCACCTTGGCATTGTCAAACTTTTTGATCTTTGCCAATCTGAAAAATAAAAAAGATCATGTAGTTTTCACTTTCATTTGTTATTGGTGAGACCAAGCAAGTTTTCCTATGTGTAGGTAAGCAGTTCTACCTTCGTCCTCTATGGACTCTTTTTATATACTCTTCCCATTTCTTTATTGGACTCAGTTCTTGCTATTGATCTGCAGGAGCTCTTTACATATTGGAGAAAGCAGTCCTTCCTCTGTGACAGAGCACACAAGCATCTTTCACACTGGATGTTTGTCTTTTGCTCTTGTTTATGGTATTTAGCTAAGTCCAGCATAATGTAGTTCAATTCATTAATGTTATCTTTTATAACTTCTGGGTTTTCTATCATAGGAAAACATAGTTCATTGTTTCTTTACTATGAAATCTTGAAGGGACTGAGTCAGGCAAGAAAACATGCCGTGGGAAAATATTCAAAGAAAATCATGACCTAATGTCACGACTGCTTGTGAAGATCATGAAATCCTAAGAGAAAGCTGACAGAACACAGCATCCATCTTTAACGATGGCCTCTCATGCAGTTTCCCATCAGAGGGACTATTTCCCATAAAATATCACAACGTAGCAGCCCCAGCTCCTGTGTAGTTAAATGTCTCTGTGTTCCAATGTCTTGATTACTTTAGTCTTGTTTATTTCTAAATCACTCCGGAATTTCTTCTACGATTAAGAGGGAATCTCTTTCTCCCAAACCAGTACATGTCATATTAGTGAGGATCTTCTAGAAAATTTCAACCTGGTAATAAATGCAGGAAATAAGGCAGACTCTCTGACTCCAAATATAACATGGCAGGCTTCTCTGGAGAACAACTCTAGGGAGTAAAATGAGATTTATTTTGTGGGCATTGAGAAGCACACATCCATGCCGAGGGGTTCTGTTGCTCTCCTGTATCACTGAACCTTGCAACAAGACTTGTGCTGTGTTTCTGTTTAGTCTTCAAATACACCTTCACACACAGTGGCTGTCACCGCACCTGCTCCACTAGGTGCCTCCTTCTCAGTCCGCCTTCTCCCTCCAGCTAGTACAAACTCTGGGTCAAAAAAAAAAAGCCACGCATGGAGGCATGTGAAGAGATGCTATGTTGAGAAGCAGCTTCTGCTCACACCTGCAGTATGGGGACAGATACAGATACAGGGGAACTGAGGCCACAGGACAGGTGTGTGCCTGATGGTCACGGAGCCTAACGCCACCTTGAGCATCAAACCTACAGTTCCAGCAGCGCAGGTCAGCGCCTGTGTCTCCCTCCACATCCCCAAAGTCCATCCCAGAGCCCAGGGCCGGTGACCACACATTTCTTATGGGTGCCGCCAACAGGGCTGATCCATTGGCCCAGATTTCCTCACCTGGTCTTCAGGGTACCTCCTTTCTCTTCTGAACCCTCCGCTCGAAAACACTGACCATTTTAAGTCTGCATGGGGCACAGAGACATCCCCAGAAGTTCATCTTGTCTTAAAGGTACCACAGTTTCTAGGCCTCCCTGGTGGTACAAGGGGTTCAGTCTCAGCACTGTGAAGCTAGCCACAGCCACTGCAGCACAAGTTCGATCCCCGGCCAGGGAGGGGACCCACATGGCGCAGCAGACCACTGTCTTGGCCGCTGCTCCCCTCAACAGTGTATTTTAGTAGATCTGCCTGTGCTGCTTCCCACTCAATCTCTGGTGAATCCTCCCACCCCCTCCATTTCTGGCCTGTACCCCAGTCCTTGTATGCATAAATCAATCTTTAAATAAAAAAAAAAAAAAAAAAAACCACAGTTCCAAAACAGGAGCACTGCTAGGCTGACCAATCATTTCCTCACACCAGAAATGAAGTCAAAGACCGTGAGCCTTGCCCAAGGTCATCAGTAGTTGGCTTCCGTGTCAAAATCGGAACCCAAAATTGTTGACTCACCCACCAACCCATTGTGGCTCCCAGACCAACTGTCCCCCATGTCCTTGGGGGAGTCTCCTGGACAGAGTTCGGTCTTTTAATTCTATCTGGGATGAAAAGAGAACAGGATGACTTTGTAGTGTCATTAAATATTAAGCTTGATTGTCCCAGCTTACTGACAACCAAATTGTGAGCAAGCCTGAAAGCCCCAGAGGAGCCTATTGGCTGTGCTAATAGAATCGTGTTTGCAGCTAGGGAGGACGGAGTGGGGGTGGTTGGGGGCGGGGCGTGGGGACCCTGCAGAGCCGGTGACCACCAGGAAGGCAGGGACACGGCAAAGTCCATGAAGACAGAGGGGGTGAGGTTCCTCCATTAAATGTGAATCCACAGGCAGGGCACACCAGGCATGCTTGTCAAGCGTGCCTGGGAGGCGGAAGCCGAGAGGTGATTATGTGAAGGTGATTGTGTGAAGTCGCCAAAAATTGAGGACATAATACTTCTCTTGTCCTTTGTAAATTTTTTGAAAGAAAAGTTCTCCATGAGAGCGTCCCTGGTGGCGCAGTGGGTTGAGCACCACCTGTGAAGCCTCCACAGCCACAGCAGTGCGAGTTCAATCCCCGACCAGGGAAGGGACCCACAAGACGCAGCAGACCTCTCCTGCCTCACCCGCTGCTCCCCTCAGCAGTGTATTTCAGTCAATCTGCCTGTTCTGCTCCCCACTCCACCTCTGGCCTGTACCCCAGTTCTTATATGCATAAATAAATCTTAAAAAAAAAAAAGTAAAGTTCTCCATGACATGGAACACTTTGTGCCAATGGAGGCAGGAAAATAAACTTCTGAGAATGACACCAAACTGTCACCATTATTTGACAACTGGAGTTAGAAAAATCTCTGGAGTTCAAAAAATGGGCTCCAGAGTTAGAAAAATCCACATATGGTCTTGGGCTTGATACATTTTTTTTTTTGCCAAGAGGGTATTAACCTCTCAGAGTCCTGCGCAGTCCATATGTAAAGTCAGGTAAATAATGCTCTCCTTGAAAGGTTGTTTTGAGGATGAAGACCTGGCCCCAAGGGGGCCCTATGAGCTGGTTGTACCTCCTCTTCTTTTAGAGCTAGAAACAGACTTTACAGTTTGTTAACCTCAATGCCTTAGATTTTCAACAGGGAAACGGAGTCCCATGGAGAAACTCAGGGTCCTCAGCAAGTCAGAGGCAGAATCAAATTCAAGTCTTCTGTCGCCACATGGAGAAGCATGTCCTCTTAAGTCTCCCCTCCCTTCCTTCCCCCAGCAGCCCAGCACCTCTTAAATATTCAGCGGGAGGGTTGGAAGGCGTGTGGGGGACAGAGGACAGCCCCGGTGACCCTCAGCAGAGGCGACCCTAACCCTGTGAAGTAAGTGACCCGGTGTGACTTCCCCTGGGAAATCTGAGTCCCTGTGAGAGGAGGAGGAGCAGGGAAAGAAAGGCAGAGAAGGAGAGGACCGTGGGGAGCCCCCAAGGAATTTCCAGTCAGAGAAAAGAGTTTCACTTTGATGCTGTTTTCAAACAAGGACAGAAGGGAGAAACCACAGACACCAGGGCTCGGCTGTTGGAGTGCAGCAGCAGGGAGAGGGCGCACGCCGGGGAGGCGGCAAGCGCGTGGATGAACCGTGAGGACCATGAACCGTGAGGACCATGAACCGTGAGGACAAGCGGCACTCTAGGCCTCAGGGAGCAGACCCCAGCCAGGCTCCCTGCCGTGCACCGGGAGGCCCATCTCAACTTCTGTCCCTGCCCATTATCTATCTTGATGGAGACTTTCTGATCTTTGCATCGCCAAATGCTAGTGACGTGAAATAGCTATTTTCATGCACTTGTGTATGGATCTGGTTCCCAGCAACCAGAATATTTCTGCAAGAAGCTGAGGGATGGGGTGGAGCCAGGTGCTGCCCACCGTCATCTAACCCCCACCCCCAAAGATGATTTTGAGTTCACCGTTACCCAATCTGAGCTGGGAAGACACTGGGGCACTTCCCCTCTAATCTCACACTACTATCCCCTCGTAACACTTCTGCCACCAGGCAGGTGGGCTCTCCACACATCAGCAATTCCCCGTCACAGCTGACTGTCCCGCATTTCAACTCAGCCCTGACCCTGTCTGCCTGGAGTCGGCAGACCCCACGAAGACAGAGCCCTCTTCGGACGTCAGTTGCAAGTCTAGGTGGTCACCTGTACTTCTGGTCATAAGTCAAGGTTGCACGACCCCCTTCTTGGGTTCAATAACTTGTTAGTGTTTCTGGGAAACACATATTCCTTATGTTTACCCATTTATTATAAAGGATGTGATAAAAATACAGGTGAACAGCCAGATGAGGAGATACCCGGGCTGAGTTCCAGAAGGGCCTGAAGACAGGAGCTTCTGACCCCTTGCGATTGAAGTATGCCCCCCGAACCTGAAAGCTCCCTGAACCCCCCACTTTGGGGATTCTTTGTAGGCTTTATCGCACAGTCATGAATCATGAACCACCAACAACTCAAACTCCAGCTCCTCTCCCCTACTCAGAAATGGGGGTGGGGTGCTAGAAGTTCCAAGTTTCTTTCTCATCATGGCTTGGTCTTCCTATAAACCTTATCCAGGAGCCCACCTTAGGGCCACTCTCCAAGGGCTTTAGGGGCTCTGTGTCAGGAACTGGGGTCAAAGACCAAACAATAGAACTAAAGAAGAGCCTGGTGCTCTTACCACTTAGGAAGTTACAAGGGTCTTTGGGCCTCTGTGCCAGGGATGTGTTTATTTTCTACCATTTCACACATCCAGGGACCCACACACCACACCCACACACACAGACTGAGAGTGTCTTCAACAACTGCACAAATGGGCTGGCTGGGGCTGGGACACTGCCCTGGGGAGGGAATTCAGCGCCTCCACTTCCCCCAGGGGGCAGAGATGGTGCTGAAGCGCTGTCCATCTGTGACAGGCTGCAGCCCTCCAGAAAGGCCATCCACTAGGGGACTCTGATGATTTGTAATCAAATTGTGTTTCATTAAAGAGAAAGTACCCAGAGGTTTCCTTGTTGGCTGCGTTCTTGCAAATTAAAGATAATGGAGTTAACAGAAAACAATTGTAAGTCAGACACCAACGGGGTGAAATGAGCCCAGGGCAAATCCATCTCTTCCCCTGCTCCCTTATGGAATCCAGGCTGGATTCTACCTCTCCCCAAGTTCTCTGGGTTCACATTAAAAACAGTTCAGCCACACCCCAGTTACAGGACTGTCGCCATGAAAAGCCAGGAGGGTCAGACTGCAAGGACTAGGGGGTGGGGGTAGGGCTTCCAGGGCCTCTCTGGTACAATCAAGAAAGTTCTGGGGCCTCCCTGGTGGCGCAGTGGGTTGAGCAACGCACTATGAAGCAAACCGCAGCCACTGCAGCACGAGTTCGATCCCTGCTGCCGGCCAGGGAGGGGACCCACATGGCACAGCAGACCTCTCCTGCTGTGCCCGCTGCTCCCCTCAGCAGTGTACTTCCGTTGATCTGCCTGTTCTGCTCCCTGCTCTCTGTGGTGAGTCCTCTCAGCCCCCACACCTCTGGCCTGTACCCCAGTGCTTGTATGAATAAATAAATAAATCTTTTTAAAAAAAAAAAGAAAGTTCTGGACAAACCAGGATAAATGGGTCACCTGCCAGGCTCCCCAAAGTCCCAGCTGTGTGATTATTCTAGCGCTATCTTCTTGGGAATTACGAAACCGCAAACGCCCTTGAGCTGATGACAGGCGTGTCCTGATCCCTGCCTGGTTTCCAGAGAAAGCCTCGGCCTTTCCTCTGTTCCTCCTCGCCCCTAGGCTGTTCAGCAGCCTTGGAGTTCTGTAATAGGGAAGCCCCCTGAGTGTTAGCACCCACAACCCCAAAGCTGGCAAATATTTTCCCTTCCAAAAGGAATCAATGACCAGAGCAGTTACTGGATTTGCTTGAGGCCACGGGATGTTGCAGAGTGGAGCTGCTACTCTACCTGGCACCCTCCAGTCCGAGTTCAGTGGCGCCCTGCCCAAAGGCACACGTGCTACTCAGGGGACTGCAGTCAGGTGAGCTCACGCCTGGAACATAGACATCGCCTGCCCTGTGGCACCTGCCCACAGCCCGCTTCTCTGCTCAGGAGCTCCCCACGTGCCCCACACCCAGTCCCAGCTTCAGGGGGATCTTGCTGCCCAAGCTGGTCAGTGTCACAGGACCCAGTGTCCAGATGTTGGGGCCACCCCACATCTTGTGTCACCAGGAGCTCCCCATTGTCAGCCCCAACAGCTCCCAGCAGGAAAGACCTGCAAGGGTGGGCAGGTAGAAGGGAGGGCGGGCTGCCCCACCCAGACACAGTCGGGGCTCCCGGAGCAGAAACCCCTGCGGCAAGGTGTCCTTGGAGGCTCAAAGTGGGCTAGAGAAACCCGAAACTGCAGCAGAGAGGGATGGAGACCCAAGAGGAACCAGGCCTGGGAGGAGGTGGCAGCGCGTGATTTTTAATTTACTTTTTCTTGCCCTGAGACAAAAATTAATTTGACTTGGGAAAAAAAAAAGTAACTTTTAACTTGACTTTTGAAAGTAAAATTTCTGCAATTCTTTTTCCACTTAACAGAACATTTCCTCAACTTCTAAGGCATAATGTTAATATGCGCCAACGACGGGAATTCCCTGAGCTCAGCTCACATATCACTGAACTGATTTTTTTTTTCTTAATTTCCTAGTAATACTGGCTGGGTTATGCTAACAGGAGAGTTAACAGCTAATTTCGCTACAGGGAAGATAATAACAGGAAATGATCTTTAATAATGAATTAAACAGACTCCTTGGATCCCGATTCCTTTTATTAGCTAAGGTCAATGGCATCTTAAATGAGCAAGTCTATGGTAGGCTGGCAACAAGACAGGGAGAAAACTGTCAGGCTGGCTTACAGCGTGCGTGCGAGCTCTCGAAGCTCAGATGACCGAGCGTCAGACGTGGGGTAAGATCCTGGGCTTCGGGCTCAGCGCTGGACACTGAACACGAGCTGGGTGGCCCCGGCGGTGCCCGTGGCCACGAGCCTCTCTCAAGCTCTCCTGAACTGTCGGTGAGGATATTAATTCCCACCCTCTGGAGCTCTGTGGCGAATCCTGAGCGAGTGTGGAAAGCCAGCACATGCTTGGGTCCGGCGGGCACCGCTGGTAAAGAGCCTAGCCCCAGCCTCCCGCTGCTTCTGCTCCTTCGTGAGCACGGGGTGAGGTTTACAAAAGCCTCACCCGCATCCCGTAATTAAACCCACAGGACTAGCAACCTGAGATGGACCAGCCGGACCAAAATCTCACCCAAAGCAATGCACTTAGCAAGAGGGAGAAGCAGTGCCCTGGGCAGCCCCCACGGCCGTCCTTCCACCCCCATCCATTCCCACACAGTGGTCCCCAGTCCTCAAACTGTTACAGGACAGGGAGAGGAGCACTCAGAACCCCCAAGCCTGCCCTCTCTGAATGGGTTCTGCCATCCGCCGCATTAAGACAAACATACAA
>JAGFMF010011458.1:3140342-3158380 GCA_019455555.1 Galemys pyrenaicus | reverse complement strand
ACACTGCTGAGGGGAGCAGTGGGCACAGCAGGAGAGGTCTGCCACACCATGTGGGTCCCCCTCCCTGGCAGGCAGCAGGGATCGAACTCGTGCTGCAGTGGCTGCGGTTTGGTTCACAATGCGCTGCTTAACCCACTGCGCCACCAGGGGAGGCCCGGAATTTACTTCTGAGCTAAAAGAAAAATTCTGGCATTTTAAAATTTCATTATTATTATGACTTTATGTTTTAGAAGTCACATTTTGAACATCCAGCATCTTAGGGGTGAGAACAATATGGCTCCCACCCTCACGCCACTCAGTGATTGGTGTGAGGTGGGCATGTGACCCAAATGGCCCAATCAGAATGCAGCCCAGGACATTCATCAGATGGCTCACTTCCTGGTGACTCCAAGGCTTCAAAGCTGAAATTTATGCTATTAAATTAATACTCTCCTAAGACTGTATTTTCAGGGGTCATTTCTCTAGTTCATTAAGTTAATGTTCCCCCTCCCCTGAGGTCAGGATAGAAGCAAGATCTTTCAGAGTTGCCTCTCACTCAGGGTTGACTCATTTTTTTTCTCTATATTCTATATATCCTTTATCACATGGGATCAGAGTTATCATGAATGTCGTTCATAACTTCGGAGTTTTCCTTCTATTTTGAGGTAGCAGGATGTCATTTCATTTCTACCCCATCTTCCTAGCCTAGGCTATGAAAAAGATTCCCAAATAGTTTCTGGAAATCCTCAGGACCTAAATAGAATACCTACATTGATTTCACTTAAATGTAGATATTAAAGTTTATTTTGCTTAATGTTATAAATGCAGGTACAGTATCAATTCTATAATTGTAATATCATCTAATCTCCATTACTGTATATTATTGTTGTGTATATTATGTTGTATATTATTATTTAAATTTAATAAACTTTGGTTGACTCAGAAAGGAAGTAATATTCTTCCTAAAGTTATCTAGCTAATATTCTCAGTATCTGTATTAACTCTGACTCTATCACCCCACTTGTCAACTTAAAATATGTTAAGATTTGCTAAGTAAAATTTTTATACTCAAAATGAATTATTGCACCACTTTACTCTGGCAAGACTACTTCAAACAACTGATATTTTCTTTAAAAATAAACAAAGTATTTTAACTCTATAATACTTCAAGAATGCATCTGAAAGTGAATATTTAGATATTAACAATACAAAGACATACATTCTCACGTCATTACTTCTTATGTGAATGAAATTACATAATAACTCATCTGATCATTCAACCTTTATAATCTCACAGATTCCAGAAATCTGGATTCCAAAAATCATACTGAACCGCCCAAAGCTGAATACCAAGCTCACAGCCAAACGTCCTTCTACCTCTGCACTGGTCAGGGCCCAACCAGGGCAACAAAAATCACTTTAGAATTAATGCAAAGAACTGGTTATTCAAGCATGAAGGTGATTTATCTGCCATCTTGACTGGGACCCCGGGGCCCCCAATATTCGGCTAAGCATTATTCTAGGTGTCTCTGTGAGGAAGCTTCTAGATAAAATTAACATTTGAATCAGAAGACTGAGCAAAACAGGTGGTCTCCCCATCGGTGGTGGGCCCACGGGACACTTCTTTTCTCTGTGCCAGTTTTAGAGCTGGGCATGGGCTTGGACATAGGACTCAGACTCTTGCTGGAACTATAGTCAGCTCTCCTGGGGCTCCAGCTTGCCAACTGCAGCCCCGAAGCCTCCATAACCACATGAACCACCCTATAGTTCATCCATTCAGTCATGTATTTTTTATTTTATTTGCATATGTGGACATATAGATATGTTCATGTACATAGATACATATCTTTATGTATATATATGTGGGTATATGCACATATGCACAAAGAATATATATAAACATAATTGGTCCTATTTCTCCAGAGAACCCAGACAATTACAAGTGACAGAGGAGCTGACAAGCCAACCAGGGTGACAGTAATAGAGGCTGGAAACTGCTACCTCCTGAAGGAAGAGGTGATGTCACTGGAACCCAGGGCTGGGATCACCCAGAGGAGCTGGTCCCTGAGTGGACTTCTTGGCAGGTGCTGGCACCACATAAGAATACAGCCATTCGTTTCCTCAGTCTACTAAGAACGGAACTTCCATAGGATCCAGCAATCCCACTCCTAGGAATATACCCAAAAGACACAAATACACTGATTCAAAAGAATACCTGCACCTCTATGTTTATAGCACCACTCTTGACAATAGGTAAGACCTAGAAACAACCTAAATGCCCAAAAACAGGAGTGGATCGGGAAGCTGTGGTACATATACATGATGGAATACTACTTAGCCATCAAAAATGAAAAACTAGATGCATTCATAGGAACATGGATGGAACTGGAAGGGAATATGCTCAGCGAAGTAAGTCAGAAGACAAAAGAAAAATACCAGATGGTCCCTCCCCTAGGAGGAATATAAGGGAACCGAATAAGAATCCAGGAAAGGAATAAGAACAATAATAATAATAATAACAATAAAGACACAAAAACCAAAAATGAAAAGACAAGGACAAATTGGGGACACTTGGTGGGGAGGGGAGAGGAGGAGGGTTGAGGGCAGACAGGAGCACGGGGGACTGAGGTGATGGTGCACTGGTGAGATGGTGATGGGGAATACATGGGGATTACAACTGATGCCAAATATATATAAATTTTTAAAAATGTAAAAAAAAATAAATACAGTCATTGCCCATGAACCCAAGAGAGACAGGAAGGAAAAGAAACACTGGCTTCTCCGTCCTCCCACCCTCCAAAACCCTGAGAGTGCTCCACATTGGCTGAGCCCAGCCAGAAGACCCCTGACCCAGGCGTTTGCAGGGTCACCCCATCCCGCGGCTAAGAAAGCAGAGTCCAGGAAGAAGAGTGAGCCTGGCCCGACCACAACAGGCCCAGCACCATCTCCGTGTGGTTCGTCATCCTCACGACAACCCTGAAAACGGGTGTCCCCAACTGCCAACTGAATGACTGTAGTTCAGAGAGGTGCAGCGACTCTCCCAAGGTCACACAGCTGTGAGATGCTGAGGTTCAGTGTCACAGCAGCACAAAGGTCCTTAAACAGACAGTTAGTTACCCCTGCTCTTCAAAGTCCCTTTCCAGCTACCCTGGTACCCAAGTCTCTCTCCTCTCCCAACCCCTATGCCAAAAATCTTATCCATTTCTTACAGAGAGGCACTTTTGCTTCACTATCCCCCACACAGTCTATCCTCAGGATCTCATCTTCACCGAAAGGGTCTCCAAAAGGGATTTTTCTCGTGCAAGAAACAAGTCCTAGATGTCAAAAATCACCATTGCTCATCTTGCCTCCTGATTCACCTGAAGTGTTCTATCAATAAGGAAAATAACAGAAAACCCAACGTGCCATACATGCATCAGGGCTCTTAGCAACCCAACATTGTCGTTCTAAGAGGTCTTAAGGGAAGAATGTCCCAGCAGGTCTCCAAGAAGGACTCACACCCTAGGGCCTGCAGCCAGGATCAGAGGACACAAAGATCTTTGTTTCTTTCAACAGACACACAAAACACCCCCCACTTCCCGCCCAGGAGGAGACAAATCATCAGGAGCGAGGCCAGGTCACAGCCCAATTCCCCGAGCATCCCAGGACAAGGGTGGCCAGGCCTGCCAGACACTTCCCCAAGTGTCCCCCTCGCTTCTCATTTCCTTCTTTCCTTATAAAAGTCCTATGGTAGGGGCTTTCCTGGTGGCACAAGGGGTTGAGCACCACTTCCGCAGCCACTGCAGTGCAAGCTTAATCCCCTGCCAGGGAGGGGACCACATGGCGCAGCAGACCTCTCCTGCCTCGCCCACTGCTCCCCTCAGCAGTGTATTCCAGTCGATCCACCCGTTCTGCTCCCCACTCTGTCTCTGGTGACTCCTCTCACCCTCCCGGCACCTCTGGCCTGTCACCCAGCTCTTGTGTGCATAAATAAATTTGTTTTAAAATAAATAAAAGTACTATGGTAATTGCTACAAAGAATTTAGAAAGCCCGAACATGGACAGAGGAGAAGTAGTCCTAACCCCACTACCCAGGGGCTACTGCTGTTACCGAAGATCTCCTTTCCCATCATTTGGTGTGTGTAACAGACATCTTTCCCTGTGAAAATGGGGTCAGGCTGCACACACAGTTCTCAACTTTGATTACTCCAGGCCTATGGTCACAGTGAGAGGAAGAGTAGCAAGTGGTTAGAAAGTATGTGAGTTCAAGACCCCTCAGTGCCATGTGAGCAGTAAGTCCTGAGTCGCCTTACAGGGCTGTGGCTTCTCCATCTGTAAGAAGGGCATTATTCTGGCATCACAGCTGTATCATAGGTGGCTGGGAGGATTAATTGGGTTGTTCCTTGTGAAGTACCTAGAGCAGTGCCTATTCTACTATAAATGCAGTTACCATGATTAGTACGTTTCTATGGGAGCAAAAATGCACATGAGCATTATTATTTTACATGGGTGCATACTATTCCAGTGGGTGGGTGGATGGATGGATGGATGGATGGATGGATGGATGGATGGATGGATGGATGGATGGATGGATGGATGGGTGGGTGGGTGGGTGGGTGGATGGGTGGGTAGATGGATGGATGGATGATGGATCTAAGTTACTTAACCACTTCCCTACTATTGGACAGGTTCTTTGCAAATTTATGTATAATCTCACACATAAATCGTTTTGAATCTTAAAAGCATATGCCCGTTCTGCTCCCTATTCTGCCCCTGGTGAATCCTCTCACCCCCTACACCTCTGACCTACACCGCACCTCTTGTCTGCACAAATAAATAAAAGTAAAAATCTTTTCCAAAAATGCCTATGCAGTGTTGTAAACCAACATTTTCTCAGTCAAAAGGAAACCTGTAGGTCCTAAGGGCTCAAGGTCAGAGATGCCCCAAGCACGGGTGGCTACTGGAATCTGTCGACAACAGAGGCAGAAGAGGAAGGAAGACAGAGCCGCCCTCTGAAGTACCTGGGGAGACGCTTCTGGGAGCAAACCTGAGATGAGGCCGCCCCAGCGGCACCCTGGAGGCTGTGGGGAGCAGGTTTCACCCAGGGGAAGGCAGAAAGCCCTGCAGAGCCAAAGGTTTAAAGTCCACAGGTGATCAGGAAGGGGGTGGCCTCCCACCGGGGCTGCCAGGACACCCCAAGGCCACCCCAGAGGAAACGCAGAGCACAGAGAAAAACTACCTTTTCAAAACTGTGAATATAGTTAGAGTCTCTCCAGGATGGGACTAAGAAAATAACACAGCAGCACGTCCCAGGAGCTTGGGACTCTCGGCAAATGTTTACAGAATAAATCAACATAGTAGGGAACACTGGTTTGGGATTTGTCAAAAGTTCTGATTGAAGTGGACTCTCTTGTCCAGACCTAAGAGCTCATTATAGGGCCTCCCTGGTGGCGCAGTGGGTTAAGCAACGCACTATGAAGCAAACCGCAGCCACTGCAGCACGAGTTCGATCCCTGCTGCCGGCCAGGGAGGGGACCCACATGGCGCAACAGACCTCTCCTGCCTCGCCCACTGCTGACCTCGGCAGTGTGTTTCAATCAGTCTGCCAGTTCTGCTCCCCACTCTGTCTCTGGTGAATCCTCTCACCTCCCACAACTCTGGCCTGTACCCCAGCTCTTGTGTGCATAAATAAATAAATCTTCAAAAAAAAAAAAAAGCTCATTAACAGATGCACCACAGGCCTGGGCGCCCTCAATGCCTTTCTGCCACTGTGTCTCTAAGGGCCCTGGCGTGTCTTCTAAGAGAATCTTGAAAAGAAACCGACACCCAGCTTCAGAGTCCATGATCTCTGTCTTACACAAACACACACGCACAGCTACCCTCACACAAACAGTCACACTCGCAGACCCGGGTCACTTACACAGATATGCGCACACATACATACACTTACCAAGACACACCGTGCACAGACACGTGTATACCTGGAAAGGTGCCCACACACGGGCGCAGCCTGCACACACACTGACACACACACACACACACACACACACACACCCCGAGGCGGCCATTACTGGCTTATCTGAACACTTACTCAGGGAGATGAAGGGAGACTGCCCTGGCCTGTTGTTGGCTCTCCTGGCAGCAAGACAGACAATAAAATCCTCAGCGCAGCAGCATCTAATCCCGGCTCCCCGCCCATGGATTCCCCTCTGATGCTGCCTCAGCACGTCTGTTTCCATGGGGCATGCATCTGATCGCAGAGGAAGCGCAGGATTAACCAACCGGCCTCACAAGTGCCGCACTCACCCCAGGGTCCCCCTCTGAGCACTCCTCGGGCCTGGCGCCCCCTCCACAGTGGCACCGGAAGGGAAAGGGCACGAGTGCCCAGCCAGGAAGACCACAGCACTGCCCGCTGCAACCACGTGGATGCCTCCCCAGGACACGGAGCTAAAGATCCACCGCTCAGGACAGAGGAGGAAGCAGAATCTACTGGGCTCCAGAAAGTGGGAGAAAAGATGCCAAGGAACAAGTGGAGGAGATTCTGGAAAAGGTGGAATGCAGGGGAGGCAAGAGAGGGAAACCTGGGGACTGAATTTAACTCATGGTCGGCTTTGAGAGCGCGAGTCTTTGCCACACAGTCTGAAAGAAGTCCTGCTTATGAAAGACCCTTTCCCTGCCCATTACAGGCACTTTGGGGGTGATTTACCTCTTTGAGGCACTGGCCCCAGGACCCACCAATGCGAGTTCGGCACATACATGGAAAGTAATACTTTAAGCTAAACTACGCGAGCGAGAACTACCTGCTGACTAGGTGGGATTCTGCGGCACTGCCTTCTAGTGGATGCCGACACATGATGAAGCTGAAAAAATGATCAATGATGAACCCCCGGCACACCAGAGAGACAGCTCTGACTTCTGGACGAAGCTCCGGAAGATGGACTTGAAGCCAAACCCAGTTCTGCCACTTACCTGCCAGTTGAGTAGCCTCGAACAAATTTCTTGAACTCTCAGAACCTGTCTTCTCACCTACTAAATGGGAACATGACCAGCCCCCCTCTCACGGGGTCATGGGAAGACCTACTGACTTGCCGTACACAAAGTGCCCAGCACAGTGCCTGGCACACAGTGACTGCTCATTAAGATGAGACCCACTCCTCTCCTCTGAGCACCAACCAGCGAGTCCTGGTGATGGTCGTGGTCAAGGCCAGCGCCAAAGTCAGGCTCTCTGGGCCGGAAGCTGGCTGTGTGAACGTGGTGAGTCACTCTGCCTTCTCTCCCCAGGGAGAACACCACCTCATAGATTGCTCAAGAAAGAGGGGAGCACGCACCTAGCAAATGCATGGTCCCTGCGAGCTCCTGACTGAAGTTCACTTTCCCCACAGCCGCGCCTGGGAGAGGTGCAAGTCATTCCCGAGAGAGGACCCCGAGGCACAGCAGGGAGGTGAGCAGGGGTGGGAAGAGAGCCAGAGAAGGATGTGTCAGCAAACTCATAATCACGCGGCACGGGGGCTCGGGCCCCCTGGGGACCTGTAGGAAACTGTCACAACCTCACAACTCCCACGTGGAGGGAGGCCCTCAAGCGCCAAGGGCTGGTAGCCCCTGGGGAAGGCAGTTCTCAGCACTTCCCTCCACCCAGCAGGAGCTGAGCACCCCAGCCGCTGGAGGGTGCCCTCGGGTACAGAGCCCTGGACGCTCCGGGCGAGAGAGCACCGCCCGCTACCCAGGCTGCAGGCGACATGGGGGTAGGGGTGGGGGGCTGTTGGCCTAAGTTCAGAGTCAGAGCTCATGACCCTTATTCTGGGGACCTGGGGCGTGTGGCCAGAACCCCCACAGCCTCTAATGCTCCCTGGATGATATGCCTGTCTCCTATCAGCCAGAGTGCACCTGAGCAGGTTGATTAAAGAGTGTTAATGAGCAAACTTGAGCGTATTCACTTCCTCGGGCCACCGTGAAAATAACTGAAATGCTTAATCTCAGCGTTCTTGAGGCTGGAAGTCCAAAACTGAGGTGTGGGGCAGGGTCGCGATCTTCCCCTACCCCCAGAGGCTCCAGGCGAGGCTCCTCCCTTGCTCCCCCAGTTTCTGGGGGCTCCGGATATTCCTGGGCTCGTGGGTGCTTTGCTCTAGCCCCTGCCTTGGCCTTCACAGGCCGTGGCCCTGGGTCTCGGGCTGTCTCGCCCACGTTTTATAGAGGTGCTGCCAAGGGCTTGGGCCCACCGGGTAATCCAGGACCGGCCCCTATAAAGAGCTTAGACTTAGCACATCTGCAGGACCCTTTTGCCAAACAAGGCCACATCCACGGCTTCCGGAGCTGAGGACATGGACTCATCTTTAGGGTTCACTATTCAATACACTATAGAGGTGCAGGGAGGCTTACGTCAGACCAACAGGGCAGTGGGATGGTCAGCAGCCCTCAGCCTCTGGGGCCCAGGGCCGGGGGACGGCCCACGGAGGGGCTGCAGGGTCCAGCCTTGGGAACCCGCAGCTCAGCACTGCACAGCAGGGACCCCTGCCGTCTCCCTTCTGTTCTGGACCCTCCTGCCGCCTCCCTGCTGACTGAACTGAGCCTGGAGCCAGAGGTGGTGCAGCGCCAGGCACACAGCAGCGTGCAGAAGGGTCTGGGTGTATACACGTGACTGTCCAGAGCTTCCAAGTCCTGGTACAGGTTCCTGGTGGACAAGCCTCTCATCACAGGAGAAACAGGTAAAAATTGAGTATCCCTGAGTCTGCCGTTCCTTCAGGGTGCTCCAGACTCCCCTGTCATGTTGAGCTCTTGAGCCCCAGGTCCCTCTGCTCCGGCCACCCTGAGTCCATGATCTGTGAGCCTGGCACCCTGTGGAGGCCCGGCAGACCCCCGACCCGCCCAGCCACACCTGAGAGGAGGGAGAAAATGAGTAGCCTTGCGGGGGGTGAGGGGGGTGGAAGGAGGTGGGGAGTGTGAGGTCCTAGGACTGAGCTGGAGTAGCCCTGGTTGTAAGTTACAGAGCAAGGGGGGCCTCCCTGACGGCTCAAGGGGTGCAGTCACAACACTGGGAAGCATCTGCAGCCACTGCAGCACGAGTTCAATCCCCAGCCAGGGAGGGGACCCACATGACACAGCAGACCTCTCCTGCCTTGCCCGCTGCTCCCCTCAGCAGTGTATTTCAGTCCATCTGCCTGTTCTGCTCCCCGCTCTGTGTCTGGTGTGTCCTCTCACCCCCACACCTCTGGCCTGTACCCCAGTGTTGTATGCAGAGTGAGGCGCCTGCAGCCAGAACCAGCCCACAACCAGTCGTATGCACCTCACCACTCTGCAGCACCCCGGAGTCAGGGCATCGGGGAGCTGCTAAAGACGGAGGTGACGGCCTGGGGTTTCCGACACAGGCATGCCGCCGCCTCCAGCCCGCTAGGACTCAGGACCATCTCCTCATCCAGGGCCCCCGGAGCTCCACCCTGCTGCAGGAAGAGCAGAGGTGGAGCCACTTCCACTGCTGTTTCAGCAAGTGCTTGAGCCAGACTATAGCACAGAAATCGCACGGTTGCTTCCTGGAGGCGCTGGACAGCCCTCCACTTACAGTCACGTAACCTTCTCCAGCTGGCCCGCCCTTACCTTATCTATAATAGATAAAGTCCCAGGCCCAGGAGGGGGAATTCTTCTTAAAACCAAGTATAATAAGCCAGAAAAGTGCCAGCTGTCGCCAGCAGGACACAGTGCCCATTATGCTCGCACGGCAACCCTCACCGCCCCCCAACGCCCCCAGTCCTGGAAGGGAGTCCTGAAGTCGCCGCCCGCTCGGGCCACAGCATTTCAGGGAGTCCACTCTGAGCCGGGCCGGAGAGAGGACCGCGGTCCTCAGCACGCCCCTCTCGGGGCAGGGTGCTTCTGAGCGGCCAGTCGGGACAGGGCGTCCTTGTCGCCCAGGGTGTCGTGGGCACAGGCCGGACTCTCTCCCCGACCTCCTGGCCGCCACTTGGAAGGGCCTGGGCTCGCCAGCCAGCCGGGGGCTTGGTTAAATCCGCCCTCTCGGTGGGAGCTGCACATTCTAATTTTGCCTTGGCAGAGACGTGCGCGGCCGACGTGCCAGGCCACCACAGGGGATGGAAGCGCGGAGCCAGAGCCGAGGGCAGCACGCAGCGGGAGACTGCCGGGTGCCGTGCTGCCTCCAGATTGGGCATGAGGCACCCACTCTGCAGACCTGCCCAAAGAGAGGGGGCTTCTGCCCGAGCCCACCCTGGCGCCCGCCGCTCCTGCCGTGAGCCCAGGCCCCGGCGCTCCGTCCACCCCAAGCCCCGAGAACCTTCCCGTCTGGCTTCAAGACAAGGAGCCCAGCTGCCAGCAAAAGGGTTAGCCTCCCTGGCTGCCTGGGCTCACCGCCCGACGCCACTTGGACAAGTCACTTAATCTGCCTGAGCCTCAGTTTCCCCGCCTGCAGAGCAGAGCTAGTTAACAGGACCCGCCCAAGAGGCTGGTAGCATCAGATGGCAGGAAACGTACAAAGGAACAGCTTGTGGAATGGTTAGGAATGAAGTGCTGTTAGGATTTTCAGATGGGGAGCCGAGGGTCCAGGCCAGTTATACCCCACAACACACAGCTGGTGAGGGACCTGGGAGACCCCACCTGGGGCCCAGAGCCTGCCCCTCGGGAGCCTCCCCCCAAAGGGACGTTCTGCATAGCTGCGGGTCCCTCACAAATAAAGGCACTGCCCACGGGCTGCCGGAGGCTGGAGAGCAGCTTGCTAGACCCAGCTGAGCCAGACCCGCCCACGGCCTTCCAGGGAGCATCCTGGCTGGGGCTTAGGGCAGCTCACCACCGATCTGGGCTGGTTTCTCCAGTCCAAGTTCCACCACCCTCTGAGCAGAGACCAATCCATTCCAAACCAGGATCCTGGCCCCCTCCTCTGCCCGCCTCCCCGCCCCAGGAGTTGGACACTGGCACTAGTGCATG
The DNA here is from genome assembly GCA_019455555.1 of Galemys pyrenaicus. NCBI lineage: Eukaryota > Metazoa > Chordata > Mammalia > Eulipotyphla > Talpidae > Galemys > Galemys pyrenaicus. The sequence continues at coordinate 3,147,499 of JAGFMF010011458.1, read as the reverse complement.
AGGCCACTGCTGCCGAGGTCGGAGCGAGAGACATCAAGTTGCTGGAAAAGTTTAAGTCATGGAAACAAAACTTTCGGGAGAGGGGGGTACAACACAGGCAGTGTTCGGTATGTATTTTTAGACCCCGAAGTCCCTCTGCTTAGTTTGGAAGCAAAAGCACATGATGCTCACGTGGGCGAGCCTGGAGTGAAAACAGCTTCCCTCTGGAGTTCCGATTTAGGGGAAAGCCAAAGGCTCTCCAGAACAAAAGGACAGTTCTGCCCCACCCCCACCCCACCCCATCACATTCCTCTTCCCTTCCCTCACCTTCCCTCCCCATCACAGAGGGTGTCTATGGGCCCGCCAGGTCTCCAAAGCACAGGCACCCAGCCCGACCACAGGCTGCGCCCCGCCCAGCAGCTGGAGACAACTGCTTCCAGATGTGCACAGGCCAGCGGGCAGCTGGCCCGGAGCCTGGCGTGAGGACGCCCAGGCGGGTCGGGCTCCCAGACCCTCCCACCACATTCCCCTAAAACCACGCCTGGAAGTGCGGCAGAAAGCCCTGGTCCCTCCCCAGCTCCACGGAGATGGCTTCGTACCACAGACACTGAGCCCACCACCGTGGCCACAGGGGACCGCGGGTCTGCAGGGCAGGGGCTGCTGAGGTGCCTGGAACCCACACGGCATTGGAGCACAGCCTCTCAGGTGCTTCCGTACCTTCTCTCCCTGGGCCTGTTCAGTAGATATTCGGGAACTATTTCCAGATAAGCCCAATAAACTTAGAAAAATTAAGGGGCTAGGAAACCACAGAGCCAAAAGGGAAACTCAGGCCTGGATGAGTCCGCAGCCTCAGTCCCAAGACACCGGGTCCAACTCCCTCCAGCTCCAGGGCCTCAAAGGGGGCCCAAACTGAGAAGGGGTGCACACTCCAAAAGGGATTTGGTCAGTGGCACACATGAAAACAAAGGAAGCGACTAAGTGTTAAAGATTTTTAACAGAGTTATATGTGCACAGTGGGAGAGGGAGAGAGAAGAAGGGACCTTCCTAATAAAACTCTAAAATTACCCACATGCTCGTGGGCCAACGTCAGGCAAACAGACCAGCCCAAGTGGGGCTGCTGAGAACCAAGAAGCCTGCCACCAGGCGCTTTCTGGGAGGGACCCACAAGAAGAGGGCTAGGCAGAAACCAGAATGCTGGGACAGAAGGAAAAATCCAAAATTCAAAAGGTACCTCAAAACCCAACGGGAGATCAAGGTAACGGCTGTGAGGTCTCTGCCGAGGCCCGGGAACAGCCTCCCCTCACGTCTCTCACGCACGTGCCTCTTCCCAGCCTCCTCAGCAGCACAGGGCCCAAGTCAGAGCTGGAGAGCGAGAGAGAACCTGCTTCCACGTCAGGTCGGGGTGGCTCCGCTCTGCTCCTGGTTCCCAGAAGCTCCCCCACTCAGGAAGGCCAGTTGCCGGCCTCCTGGGGCTCGCACTCCAAGGTGGGTGAGTGTCAGTGGGGGTGGAAGGGCTCCTTCCTTTCATGCCGGGGGTCTGTAATGGGCTGGTGCCTGGGTGGCAGAGCACAGCTTGCCAGCCACACCTGGGTCCACGCCTGGGGCAGAGAATGTGGTGTCTAGTGTCCCTCTGGCTGCGCACAGGTGGGGCCTGGGGAAGGAGGTCAGGATTTGAGAGCCCCCCCACACACAAGCACACCTGTTCACACATGCTCCACCATCCACCCGCTCCCTCTCCCTGCCCTTCAAAGCACCTATGGGCGGTTTTAGGACTCCCCTGCCTCTTTGCCTCTGGAGTGGACAGCCTATAAATGACCGCCTGGACATGCATCAGACCCCAGGCAGCACATACATGGAGACACACACACAGGCTGACACACGTGCAGCAACACACAAATCCCCCTGCTGCAGGCCGGGGTAGGTCAGCGCCATGTTGTTTTTTCTGCCTGTCCCTCCAGAAAGCACCGCCCTGCAGGTGGGGCTGAAAAGGACTGACATAGTCCACAGATGCAGCATCTAGGCAAGGGAAGGGGGGACTTAAGGAAAATCAAAGAGAACAGAGGGAGAGAAGAAAAGGGCAGGAAGGGGGATTCAGGGGGGCAGAAGCTGGAGTCTGTAAGGACAATGGCAAGAAGGAGAGAAAAGGATGGGGAAGGTAGTAGGCCCAGCACGTGCACAAAGTTAAGCCCGCTACCCCCGGTCTGGACCTTGACAGAATAAGGCCAATTTCTGTGTGCTCTTATGCAAGTTACTTAACATCTCTGAACCTGTTTCTTGTCTTGCAAAATGGGAGCAATACAGCCAGTGTGCCACACAGAACACAAAGAATAGTGCTGGCCACAAGGAAGAGAAACAGAACAGGGCTCCGTGAGGCCGCACCTGCCCCGCACCAGGCACAGGGCAAGTTCCCGGAGGACGCCAAGGCCCTGGCTCCTCCCCCACTGTCACGGGCTGCACACGCCAACATGCATCTGACAGCCCTTCAGGGGTTCCGCCTCTGTGGGGCCACAGGGTCCCTTGAGCAGCAGCTCTCAGAGTCCAGCATCCCCTGAACGCACATTCAAAATGCACATTCTGGGCCTGACCCAGGAGAGCTAACTTCACAGGGGTCTGGATGGACCATGCATGGCTAACACCCCCTAGTCCTGAGGCAGGTGGTGGGAGAGCTCCAGCTCTGTCTTGGGGCACTCAGAAGCCCCAAGGCGCGGTCCCCCTTGGGGCAGAGGGGCTGAAAGAGACCCTGGAGCAGGATGAGGTGAGGGTGACACATCAGAAATGAACCCCTAAAATGAAAGGTGTTGGGGGTGGGGGGCAGGGGTCTAGGGGCAGAGACAATGAACGCCAGCGAGCGAGAAAGGTGCCACAGGGCAGGAAGGAAGGGCAGGGAGGAAGGGCGAAGACAGCCGGGCGGAGGAAGGGAGAAGAGGGGAGATGGAAGATGACAAGTTGGGGAGGGGTGGTGGCAAGGGTGGGGAGAAGATTGAGGGGGGCAGAAGGAAGGAGCCCTGATCAAGCAAGCAAGGGTCCTGAAGAGCCGGCCCGAGTTCCAGAGTCCAGGGACCGCGGATGAGCAAACTGAGGCTGGAAGGGCACTGGGTCCCAGCCGGGTCCCACCTCGGGCAGGGGAACGGCTGCCCCCAATGGTGACAGTCGGCTGAAGCTGGGCTGGGGCGCCAGGACGGACCAGCCCGGCGAGCACGCAGGCCGCAAGCCTCGCGGGGTCGAGCTGCCATGGCAGGGGCGCGGCGGCGGGACTTCAGGGACAGAGCGCCGGCCGCGTGCCCACAGCGCCCCCTGGCGGCCCGAGCTCGGCTCCCCGCTCGCTGCGCCATGTCTGCGCTGGTGGCGGAGAGGGAGGGCCGGGACAGCCAGGGGACGGAAGGTCGCCGCTGCGGAGGCTTTCTAGATAGCCACCCCACCGGTCACGCGCCGAGAAGATGTCGTCTGGCGGCAGGTCCCAGGCAAAGCGCCCCCCTCCCATAGATGCTTCTCTTCACGGAACCCTGAATTCTGGTGTGACCCCTGTCCTCACCGGACCCTAATTTAAACTCAGGAGGGCGGCTGAAGCTCCCCTTTTCTGAGTCGAATTTAGGGTCATAGAAGAACAGGCGCTCCCACCCCCACCCCCACCGCCACGCCCACCCCCAGCCGATCCAAATAACAACTGACACCTGGCGCCGCCTGGGAGGCTGTCTGGGTATTCCTCCCCTCAGCTTGCTATGCCCACACGAAGAGGGAGCTGAGGCACCGAGAGGTTAAGGAACTGGCCCAAAGTCACACAGGCTGTCTGGATTCCAGAAGAGAAGGGGCGATCAAAGCAATGGCCAGAGCGGAGCTGGAGCGCCTGGTGCCGCCACCTTGTATGAGGGTCCAGGACCCAGGCTGAAAGTTCCCAGGCTCTCACAGGGCCTGACACCAGGGGTCAGTCCCAGAGCGGGCTCCCCACAGTGACTGCCCAGGCCAAGATTTGGATGAGGATGGGGAGGGAGTCCGTCCAGCTCCACTGGCCAGGGGTTGGGTCCCTGAGGATGGAGAGGGAGTCTCTGGGCAAGAATGGAGCGTGGGGCTTCTGCCTCTCAAGTGCTCACCGTGGCTTCACGGACCCAGCTCTGGTCCTCCCTGCTGCACACCCCAACCAACCCCTGCCAAAGAAGCTCAACAGGAACTTCACTGGCTGCCTCATTTCGTTGCCTGCTGTGAAGTACAAGAGCAGTGGGGTCTCTGCCTTTCAGAACTCTTCCTCCCGGGCTGAGCTCTGGAATCTCCTAGGTAGTGGTTGTAAACCACCAGATCACCGCACACCTCTCTGCCCACCGGAGCCCAGCGCGATGAGCAGGAAGGGGGAACGAGGTCGAGGCCAGGGCATCTAGAAGACCCAGATTTAAATGGCTCCATCGCTGGGGTGGAAAAATGCACGTGGACCCAGTTTCCCCTTTGTGGACAATGGTGTTGGAAACTAGGTAAGGTCTCCCCATGCCAACAGGACCCCACACCCCAGCAAAAAGACAGGGGCAAATGCTGGGGAAATCTTGAGAGGGAGGAGGACAGAAAGGGGTATACCACTTCACATAGCCCACCTGTCTGTTCCCTGCTGCTACCACTTCCCTGGAGAAGAAGGTTATTAAAATAGAGAAGGGTAGGTACCTGGAGCACCCCAGAATTGAAACAGGGATGTTTCATGGCTCACCAGCAAACATACTCTCCCCTTGTTATCAATGACTGGACCTTGGGGTCTTCGGTCTATGGATCCGGGAGACACGAAGCGGAAAGAACCAGTAGGACTGGGGGTAAGGAGACCCCAGTTCCTCGAACAGGAGCCCCCCCCACCGCCAGCCTCAGGGTGTCTGCCCATGCAGCTTCCTCTGCCACTCTCTCTACTGCTTCACCCACCACATGAGTGTTCAACCACAGGAAAAGTCACTGTCTCGAGGAAGCTTTCCCGATACGTGTCTCCTGGGTCTCATGTAAAGCTTCAAGGCAGCTGGAATCAGGTGCTTTTGTGGGGTCCCAGAAGGTGCAAAATGAGCAGACTGGAATGGAGGAGCTTCTTGAAAGAAAAGAGAACGGGAGTTCCTCCACAGCGCGGCGTTCACAGCTCCACTGCTGCAGCGTATCTTGGCTCACTCTGACTAGGTAAGAGTATTAGTGATTTCACAAACTCACAAAATGGTAAAGGGTCTTGTAAATTAAAAAAAAAGAAAAAAAAACCCGAGAGCCATGTGATGCAACAGGGAGAAAACCTCCCACCAGGGACTCCAGAACACAAGTCTCCACACCAATATCCCTTGTGACAACGATGCAGGAATCCTCAACAAACTGCTAGGGAGCCAAGTGCAGCAGCTTGCGAATGTGACCCCATGAGAACTACCTCTGTCTGGGTTGCGAGCATGGCTGAACAGGTAAAATCACTCCGTAGAAGACACTACTTTAAAAGAATGAAGGCCAAGAGTCACAAATCTTCTCAATGAATGCAGAAAAGAATTTGACTGGATGCAATGCCCCTTCATGATTTAAAAAAAAAAAAACTCACGAAATGATTAAGAAGGAAACATCTGTTTGCCTTATACATAGTTCTAGATAGTAAGGATCACGGGTAAGAAGTCCACGCTTGACATCACACTGGATGGAGAAGGTGAAAGCTCCCTCCAAGAACAGGAAGGAAATGAGTCTGTTCTGACCACTTCTACTTGACAAAGTATTGGAAGTTCTGGCCAGAGCAATTTGACACGAAAAAGAAATAAAATATATCCAACTTGTAAAGTAAAAGGTAAAATCTCTGTCCACAGCTGACATGAACTTACCTACAGAAAACCCTAAAGATTATACACACACACACACACAAAACAGAACTAATAAATGAATTCAGCACAAGTTGCAGTATACAAAATTAACACACAGACGTCAGCTGTACCTCTATAGACTAGTAATGAATTATACAAAAGGAAATTAAGAAAACAATTCCATTTACCATAGCTAAAAAGAAGAAAAAACTTAGGAATAAATCTAGCCAACAAAGTGAAAGACACTGAAAAGTATAAAATATCCTTCAAAGAAATTAAAGAAGACACACATAAATGGCAAAACATCCTGTATTCAAAGACTGAGAGGCTTAATATTGTTAAGATGTCAATACTACCCAAAGGAATCAAAGGTTTAAAGGCAACCCCTATTAAAATTCCAGCAGCATTTTTTTTTCTATTTTTTCAGAAATAGAAAAATCTATCCTAAAATTCACATGGAATCTCAAGGGACCCCCAAATAGTCAAAAACAATTTTGTGGAAGAACAAAATTATCTTCCAGCAGGGAGGCCTCAAGACAAGAAAACGGAGGTGAGTTCCTGACCAAACTAGCTGGGGTCCCACAGTTACACAAGCAAAGCCACAGTCCTCTCTGCATTCCTGGCTCCCCACAGGAGGCAGGGGGACCACCCAGGGAGCAGAGGGCCCTCCTTGGAGTTTCTTTGTTCCTCCAGCCTGTGCTTCTCAGCTGGGGACACTTGTATTCCCCAGGGGACACTGGCAAGGTCTGGAAACATTTTTGTCACATTTGGAAGGACAGGAGGGAGGTATCAGTGAGTAGAGGCCAGTGATGGAACTGGACATCCTGCAATGCCCAGGACAGCCTCTTCAGCAAGAATGATCTGGCCCAGATTCGTGGCTAAGAAATCCCTCGCTGCCCTGTCAATAACCAGGCTGTGGTCAGGCTGGGAAAGGGACAAGACGCCCGAGGCTTGCCCACACACCACCACAGCTGCCTTGACGCTCAGCTGCCCACCTAGAGGGCTGGAAGTGCCCACGGCTGGGCAGTCCTATGGAGCTCCCTGAGAGAACATTCTTGCGGTTAAGAGGAAAACTGAGGATTGAGGGGAATGACTGGTTCGCCTCAAGGAGAGAAATGTTCTGCCCTGCTCTGAAGAAGCCAGAAAGGTCACCCACATTCTTCCAGGAGAAGCCAACTCTAAGAAGGGGTCCTTGGGAGCTGTCCAAAAGGCCCTGAGAATCTCCCTGTAGGACCCCAAAATAGAAGGCTCTAATGAGCCAAAATATTCAAAACCATGGATCTGTGATCTGTGCTCATTGGGGCTCATTCTCATTCGCTCTCTCCCTCCCTCCCTCTCTCTCCCCCCCTCCCTCCCTCTCTCTTTCTCTCCCTCCCTCCTTCCCTCCCTCTCTCTCCC
>JAGFMF010011458.1:3123859-3139815 GCA_019455555.1 Galemys pyrenaicus | reverse complement strand
CCTCCTCCCTCCCTCTCTCCCCTCTCTCTCTCCCTCCTTCCCTCTCTCTCCCCTCTCTCTCTCCTCTCTGTCTGTCTGTCTGTCTCTCTCTCTCTGTCTCTTTCTCTCTCTCTCTCTTTCACACACACGCACAACCCCTACCTCTATGGGTACACACAGGTACACAACAGCCTCCTGAGAGCGACTGAACTTCTCCTTTGCACTATTTATATTGAGGGAACTCAGATCCAAGGGACTTACACTCCTGCCAACAGTCTAAGCCACGAGATTTGTCCAGAAGGAAGGTGAACCCTGGAACCAAGCTTGTTGGAGATGGAATGCATCTCCCCAACACCCACGGCTCTTTTGGGAAGAGCGCCATCTTCTGGCCAAAGCAAGCATTGGCAGCAGGGAGGACTATTTCTAGAGCGCCTGCCAGCCCTGTGCCCAGCGCAGAGCAGCAAACTCACAACGGTAGCAGAAATGATCTCTCACTTGTGGGTGAGGAACTGAGAAGTGACTGGCTAGGAATGCAGCCTGAGGCCCTTCCTGAGGCTGCAGTCAGCACGTCACAAGGCCAGTCACAAGGCCAGTCGCCAGAAGGACAGCGAACACAACGACCTCCCTGCCTTGGGGAGCTCAGATGAGGACAGACCTTCACAACGGGCCCACGCAAGAGAGTGCAGTTAACAAGGCCACGGTGCAGCGCTAGCTGGGCAGGAGCCATGCCAGGCTAGCTGGGCAGGAGCCATGCCAGGCAAGTCACAGGCTCTTACCCGTCTCAACCACCCGTCTCAACCACCCATCTCGACGGGGCAGCCTCCTCGCTCCCTCCTCTCATCCATCCGTCACCCCCACCCCAGCCGTCCTGCTCACCCAGCTCCACAGCGTCCCCTCACCAGCCTCGCCCTCCCCTCCCACCACCATAAATCAGTCTGGGCCTCCTCCAAGTCCCGGGTCCTGTCCCGCTTGACCTCTCAGGGGCTCCCCACTGCCCTCCAGCCCTGCCCCATCTGACACAGCGCCGCTCACCCCCTACCAAGCCACGTGGCCTGCCAAGGTCCCCACCTGGCTTAGTGGGGGCTGCAGCGCCCCCACCACGCAGGCAAAGTGCATCAGAGAGCAAGTGAGACCCTCACCTGCAGGGCTCAAGGCCCCGAAGAGGTTGAAGACGTAAGTGGTCTCCATCAGTGCTTCCTCAGGCCCCTTCCTGGTCCCTCCTCATTCTCTCCAACCTCACGGTGCAGCTGCTCGGGCTCCAGGACCCCTGCGCTCAGCTCCCCCCATAATGCCGACCACGCCAGGCCCTGGGGCCTCTCTCCCATCCCCCTCCTTCCCTCCACTGCAGTCCTTGTTCTTTTCTCTGTTGTTCTTCATCAGAAAAGTTGAGGCCCCAACTGGGAAGGCCCAGCGCTCCTGGGAGCACGCGCAGAGGCAGCAGAGCAAGGAGGTCTCCCCGGCAGGGAGGAGGGAGCTCGTCACATCCACCCACCATATCTCACTGCCCTCTCGCTCTCCAGCCCAGGCCAACCCTCCTGAGCCTTTTTCGAGGTAAGTACCACCAGTGCTCCGCAGCCCGCCCAACCCCCTTTAGCAGCTGAAAAGAACAGGCCGGCCAGGAGGAAGGGGGTGGGGACACCCCACCACAGGGAGTGGCTGTAGGGTAAAGCCTTCCCAGGAGCCCCTGGGCCTCAGGCAGAGGAGGTGAGTCCCTGGGGGCAGACGGAGCTTGAAGCACTAACAAGCGCCAAATGTGTGGCTCCAGCTGACTGGGAAGCTCCCCCCTGCCTCTTCTGGGCAGGAATCAGGGCACTTGGGCAATTGCTTAAACAAACAAAAACTGCAAAGACCCTTTCCTTTTCTCCCCTCTCCCATCCAGTCCTTGCCCTTGGGATATGGCCTGTTCCCAGACCGAGGTCACAGAGGCCTATGGGCCCGGCAGCAAAGGGCACACATCAGCTAAGACCTGGGGGGTGAGCAGAGCAGCTGTTGGGTCGTGGGCCTTCAGGCCAGTCCCTGCACCCTGCCACTGCCAGAGGCCTCACAGAGAAGCAGCAGGACGGCCTGCTCCAGACCCACCCTGGAGGATGGGTTCCTGAAGAGAGGGACCAGCGGTCAGAGGGCCAGGAGCCACAGGGCTGGGACAGAGGAGACCCCAAAGGAAAGGGGTGCACTTCAGGGGACCAAAGACCATCGGTCATACAGGGAGGGGGCCCAAGAGCAGCCCCACACTGGAAGACGCTGGGTGCACATGAGGACACTGTTCAACATTGCGCTTGGCTCTGACTGCCGGACTACGGCCTCGGGGTGGGCCACCTTCCTGCCCCAGAAGAGCCCTTGGCAAGCTGCATTTACATTTCCAAAGTCAACCCACTTGCTGGGCCTATTTATGGAGCTGGCGGGCTCCTTCTCAGAAGTCTGACAGATGGTGCTTCTCCAAGACCACAAGACCACAAGACCCCACCTCCCAAATCCTCTCCAACACAGAGGCCTGGACGCTCCTCCCACCGAGAGGTGGGGTGTGCACCACCTCTTGGATCTCACAGAAGGGTCAATACTGGCTTGTATTGTGGCTTCCAGAAGGGTCCTTCAAGGTCGGGCAACTTGCACCTCCTCTCACGCCTGCTTGGAGCCAAAGCTGCTCAGCTTCTCTGAGGCCTTGTGGCTGGGCGGAGGGGCCACAGGGAGATGGTCCGGTCAGCCATCGTGTCCTCCAGTCACCCCACCCGTGGAGCAGACGAGCAGTGAGTGAATGAGCCTCGAGGAGGGGTGAGTCCCGACCCCAAGTCAAGTCACCCCGATCTGCAGTGTTCCCAGTGAGGAGCGGTCTCTGCTATCAGAGTACCAGACCCTCAGAATCTGGGCGCACAATGAATGTTTGCAGCTTCTCAGTGTCGCAGTAACTTGTGGGGCAGCGATACTGACTGGAGCGAGTGGGGTCCAGCGCTGGGTCAAAGCACTGGAACTCGCCCCGGCGCTACCAGAACAAGCCCTGGGTCAAAATGAAGTTCACCCCAAGGAAACGGCTTACCCTCCTGAGCCTCAGTTTCCTCATCTATCGAGTAGGAATAACACCACCCTTGTCTGGACGATGTAAACAGCCGTTAGAATTGGGCTTCCCTGGGGTTAGAGTCTCAGTGCTCTCAAGCGATCGCCAGCCACTATGGCCTGAGTTCAATCCCCGACCAGGGAGGGGACCCACAGGGCGCAGCAGACCTCTCCTGCCTCGCCCGCTGCTCCCCTCAGCAGTGTATTTTGATCGACCTACCTGTTCTGTTCCCTACTCTGTCTCTGGTGAATCCTCTCACCACCCCCACAGATAACCCAGTATTGATGCATACACCCCAGTTCTTGTATGCATAAATAAATCTTTTTTTAAAAAAATGGAGCCACTAGAATGACAAGAACATATAACAGGGATCACCACAGACAGGGGAAGTCCCTGTTCCCTGCCCCGCTCGATGAGGGCAGAGTTGAGTAGCCAGGTGAAGCTGCAGGAGACGGAGAGTGGGGGACTCAAGAGGGACTTTAGGGGAGACACACAGGAGAGACACGGGGAGTGAGATGGGGAAAGGCTGGCTTGCTTCTCGAATGTGCACTTGCACCAGGGACTTGGGGGACTTGGAAGACTGTGAAGGAGAAACGTCTAGAGACACTTGGAAGAGACGTGGGTGAGAGACCCGTGGGGAGGCTGACAATGGCGGTCGTGATCTTACTCTGTGCTGTGATTCTGTTCCTTTCACCGGGACTTGCCTGTCCCTGTCACCCTTTCCTACGGCTTCCTGCCAGAAGGCGCCTCAGACTATCAAGCGGCCCCACCTTGGACAACCCTATCCAGTGGGGCACCTACCCACAGGGGTGGGGAAGTCTGGGTGCTTCATTGGGAAACACTTTCTCCTCCCGCCGTGCACACGAACCCCCTGCAGTCCTCGCACCCTGAGTGTGCTTCTTTGTGCACACTGATGGCCGGCCCCAACTACACCACGCGAGTTTGGGGGCCCCTAGGTAACCCCCAGTCTACCTGCTACTAAACCTGAGGAAGAGGGGCCAGTGCTGACGTGAGGATGCTTTTGATCACAACACCCAACATCAAATTCTGGGAGATGAAACTGGTTGTGGCATTTACCACAGACTGACCCAGTTCTGTGGCTAATCAAAATTCCATGTCTTCCCAAACTAAATGAAGAATCTGGGGCATTGTCTCGATGACAGAAATCAGTGAGATTTAATTTGTTTTCAATATGTTTTTGCTTTAGTTGGTAATGTTTTTAGAAATGTGTGGAGAAGTTCCCTGTCAGAATCCGGAAAGCTGGCTCACACTGAACTTGAAGCAAACGTGATATAAAGTCTCTCGTACGAGTTTTCTGAAATTGAACTTGTGTCACAGTTCAGCCGGGGCTGCTGCTCCTGGAGTCTGGGAACTGAAACGAGGCGTGTGTTTCTCACGGTGAGGCGGGGTGCAGGCCTCGGCCGGCTGGAAGGGAGCAGGCAGCTGTTTTAGAGGATACGTTCATCCCATGCAAGGCGGTCCCAGGAAAAGGGGAAGTTCCGGTTCCTGCCCCACCCAAGGATGGATGATGCTGAGCAGGGAGGAGAAGCTGGGGAAGAGACTGGATGAAGGGAGGAAGCAGGATGGAGATCCAGGAGACCTAGAGGCAGCGCATGGAACAGAGAGACACGTGAAGAAGCTGCACTTGCTTCTTGGTTTTGGACTGGCTGAAACAGATGTGGGCGAGAGACCGTAGGAGGCTGACAACGGCAGCTTTTATCTTGATTTTGATTCTGCTCCTTCTGTCCCAGACTGGCCTGGCCCTCTGTCCCTGTCCTGTGGGTCCCCTCCAGGAGACTAGTGGCAGGCTCTCAGGCCTCAGAGGCCCTGCTTTGCGCCAACCCTGTTTGGCTGGACATTTACCCACAAGGGGACGGGTAACTTCGGGTGCTTGATTTGGAAGTTCTATCTCTCCTTTCCCTTCTCTGCATTGCAAACTAATTGTATTGAAGTTCCCTTCCATTAAAGGTCTCATGCACTAGAGTATGTTTGTCTCGATGTGGAAGATGGCAGGACCTATTTAAAGCAGGCAGATTCGGGGGTTCTGGGGTGCCCCTCACCCTACCCTCTGATAACTGCTGCTGCAGGAACTCCTGTCACAGGTGTCCCAAGCGCAGGTGGGACAGACAAACCCACGGGAGCCCCCACACACCATGAGAGATTCTAACTTCCAGCAGCAGAGAGAGTCAAGCCGGCTCCTGCCTGTCACAGCACAGCGTGGATGCAGGTAGGACTGGGGACAGGGGGCCTGGAGGCCAGGCAGCCAGGTGAGCAAAGAGAGGACACTCCACATTTCCAGGTGACCCCTGAAGTCACCACAACCTGGGGACACCAACAAGGCAGGGAGGAGCGGGAGGGGGAGGAAGGGTAACAGTGCAGAAAGGGCTCCTGGAGAGAAATCCCCAGGTGAGGACTGAGGGTCCTCCACAGGGGAACCCTAAAGCCAAAGAAAAGGAGGAGGGGGCCACAAGGAGACAGGCACACCCAGACAGCCCCAGGCCTTGCTGAAGGCGGTCCCAGACCCACCAGACAAAGCTGCTGGAACTGAATGCAATCATTCTTCATTCATTTGTAGAACAGCTATTGAGCAGATGCAGAATGCCAGGGGAGAGAGGTATGAGGTGCCCCCAGCCCCCCAGGAATGGAGCATCAAGTCCTGGAAGCAAAGTAGGGGACTTCCAAGTCCTGACTCCTCCCCCTTCTCTGCCATCACCTCCCTGGTTTCTGTCCTTCTTGGGGTGTCTGCCCCAGAAGCCTGGGAGCAGGAAGGAAACGTTTTCCTACAATAAATAAAATAAAATCTCTGCCTCACCCTTGCCTGCAGGCAGATGCTGGTGCTACAGAGTCAAGGGGTGTGTATACACCTGCATGTGTGTTAATAAACAAGAACCGCTTTCCCCAGCCTCATGTTAAACAGAAATCTATTCTTCAGGACAACTCCATGGTGTGTTCTGAAAACAAAAATCTACAAATTACAATGGGCCCTGCCGCTGCCCAGAGGGTGGATTTGCAGAGTGGGGACTAAGCTGTTCCCATCCCCTCCCCACCCCTGGGACTCCCAAGACTCCGCTGGATGACCCAGACCCCACTGACAGACGGTGCCCACAGTGGCCTCACCCAAGCCGTGCCGGTCCCATTCAGAGCTGGCCACGCGGGTTCCCTCTCAGCTATGTGCTGGTGGCCACAGCTGGTCCCTTGGAGACTCGGGACAGAGCGAGGGCTGTGCCCACAGTTCTTGCGCTTCCTGTCTAACTAGGTGAGTGATACCTCAGAGGCAGACGTCTATGAAATGAGCTGTTCCACCTCGGTGAGACCAGTCACAAGTGTGAGGGCTTGTTCTTTTTGAAATACCCCAACGTCCTGCGGGTGTGTAAAAGCAGATACAATCATCCCTCCCGATGACCGACCTGGAGCACTGCAGAGCGGACAGAGCCAGCACTGCACCTCCCACGGCCCCAGTGGCGCAAACGCTCAGCCAGCAGCAACAGCTGGATTCACTCCCAAGAGGAGGGTTGGGGCTGTCAGTGTTCAGGCCACGTGGCGGCGGCAGAGATGGGGTTTGATTACAGACGGGAGCCGGGAGTGGGCCACACCCCTTGGCCACAGTGATGGAGTCTGAGAGTAGAAAGATTTAGGATGGAAGGTCTCACACTAACAAACACCAGAGGGGGGTGGGTGGACATTGATAAATGGTAATTAAACCAGCTGTGGCACTTGCCAGGAATATAAGGTGAGGCAGAAAACATATCAGCCAAAGGTGGGGGCAGAGAGGATTATGGATCTCAGAAGATCAAGCCAACCTGACCCCTGGCAAGAGTTTCCACAATAATGCCAAAATGCAGTTCCTGTGTCTATGCAGGCTTCTCTCTTTCCTTGCTCTCTTTTCCTTAATAAACTGGCCATGTCACATATAACCAGCAACAACAAATGTTGGCGAGGATGTGATGAAAAAGGAACTCTCCTACACTGCTGGTGGGAATGCAAGCTAATCCAACCACTATGGAAAGCTGTACGGAGGTTCCTCAGTCTACTGAAAATGGAGCTACCATTTTTAGTATGACCCAGCAATTCCACTCCTAGGGATCTACCCAAAGGACACAAAAACACTGGTTCGAGAGAGTATCTCTACCCCTATGTTTATTTCAGCACTATTTATAAAAGGTAAGACCTGGAAACAACCCAAAAGCCCAAAAACAAGATGATTGGATCAAGAAGATGTGGTACCTATACACGATGGAATACTATTCAGCAATCAAAAAGATAAACTAATGACATTCGCAGCAACATGGATGGAGCTAGAAGGGATTATACTCAGTGAAATAAGTCAGAAGGAAAAAGAAAAATATTGGATGGTTTCACTTCTAGGAGGAATATAAGGGATCAAGTAAAAGAACAATAACAATAAACACAACACAAGCAAAACAGACAAATCAGAGGCACTTTGTTGGGGGGATAAGGAGAGGGCCTGGGATGAGGGCAGAAAGAGCACAAGGGACTGAGGTGACGGTGCACTGGTGCAATGATGGTGGGAATTCCAGGAGGACCACAACTGATGTCAAATATATTAATATATAAATAAAGAAAAAAAATTTAAAAATAAATAAACTGGCCATGTGCTGGTGAATGGGAACATCTGCTGAGTTCTTTCTCAGAAGGACCCAAGACCCTACAGACTGAGCCCATCAACTGAACCCCTACAACAGTGTATATTTCTGGCCCGCAGAGTAACTCTTCTTTCTCTCACACATCCACATTCTTGCACATACTATTTCCTCTCCCCAAATTCCTTTTCCCCATGCTCTGCTTGCTAAACCAATGCTTACTCTTTAAGAGTTTCAAATTACAAAGAACAGGGTCAAAGATTCCAAAACATTCCTTCTCTCAAGCTAGAAGCTCACTTATCCAGGTACTTCCCCGGGAAAGAGCCACCAGGGCTGCCATGCTCCTCAGGAAGGGGCTGGGTTTTACCAAGTCCCCAGAACTCCCCAGGCACTGGCCTCTGGTCCTTCCATGACTCCTTCAATCCCATGAGTCCTGATGGGGTAGGATGGGGGGAGGTGTTAACGCAAGCATACATGATGGTCATGTGGATTAATGACGATCTAAATCTGATCGTCTCCTTCAGATTAATGAGGCCTAGCCCTCCACCATCAAGCTAAAGATTCAAGTTCTTCCGGACCCAACAGAGAATCATCACAGTCCCTGCCCAAGTCACAGCCAACAGAGTCCACCCGACAGCCTGGCGCCTCCTCGTTCCTTTCATTCACCACCTGTGACCGCAAGTCAACCATGGCAGCCTGCCACACGGAGCCCTGCGAGCCAGCTCTGAAGCTGACACCTGCCCGTCCTGCCAACCCCGCCTCCCTTACTCCCACCTGCGTCCTGAGCTCTTGCCTCCCAGCTCTGAATTCTGGCGCCCTGGTGTCAGAGGCAAGTCCAGCTCTACCTCCAGTGCCACTGGGGTGACCTTCACCTGGGTTCGTCCTGCCCACACCATCTCCTTGACCTTGGAGAAATCCCTTCTCCAGGCCCCAATGTCCCTGGCATTGACCCAGCCAGTCCATGGCTTTCCTACAAGCAGATGAAGGGAGAGTGGAGCCCCAGAAACCAGCAGGAGGAATAGGGGCTTGGGCACCACCTTCTGCATTAAGAACAGACGCGAGGCTTCCAGAGACTTGTCTGGTTCAAAGCACGGTGTGTCCTCAGAGAGCTAAAAGTAAGAAAGGCGAGAACCTGTCAAGTGTCAGTGAGGACACAGGGAGGAAACTGTGCAGGGGTTGCTGAGGCTGGAGGTAGAACTGACACAGCCACCCTGAGACATGCTCCCACTGAAACAGAGAACACCAGCCCTCAGCTGCAAGGTGGCTCCGGCCAGGTGTCTCCCCAAGATACCGGCTCTCGCGTGCATCAGACACACACATGAAGCTTGCTGCACGATTCAAGTAGCAAAAGGAAATTGAAAATACCGGCATGTCCTTTAAGAAAATGGATTTTTTTTAATCTAAAATGCGCACATAAAGGGAAGGAACCAGAATTGCTAGTGTGAACATACCGAGGCCTAAAAATCACTTTGTTGAGTGAAATAAAGCAAGTTGCAGAACGATATGAATAGCATTTATGAAAGTGAAAATACACGCGGGGATACCATTATTTCCTAGGGGTGTGTGAGCGTGTGTGAAGGGCTTTTCCTGCTGTGAGGACCTACTACGTCAAGCTCATTACAAGGGGACCCAGATCTGAGGAAGGGGGAGGGGGCCCAGACCTGAGATCCGTATGTTGTATTCTCATTTCTTTTTTTTTTTTAAAGATGTTTTATTTATGCATACAAGAACCGGGGTACAGGCCAGAGGCACGGGGGTGGTGAGAGAATTCACCAGAGACAGAGTGGGAGCAGAACAGGCAGATGGACTGAAATACACTGCTGAGGGGAGCAGCGGGCCAGGCAGCAGAGGTCTGCTGCGCCATGGGGGTCCCCTCCCTGGCCGGGGATTGAACCTCCACTCTAGTGGCCCCAAGAGCGGCTCTCAACCCAACCCCTTGCACCACCAGGGAGGCCTCTGCATTCTCATTTCTTTCAGGGCAACAAAGCACCATAGTCACACAGTACCTGTGCAATTTGGGGCAAATAATGATAAATGTTTAACAGTGAAAAGAGCAGGATTGTTATTGCTGATGATGCTTTTCTCTATATTCTAAATTTTATTTCTAAATGACCAGAAGAAATTATCCAGTGAGCTACTGAGCACCCACTGGGTACCCATCAGAGCACAAAAAGCTGTTTTAAGGACGGAAAAGGAGAAATCCCGAGGATGAGGCCCAGCACGTGCTCCAAGTTCAGTGACGACTGAAACGGCATTCATGGCAGCCAAGTCATTATTGAGGAAAATCACCACCAACAGAAGATTATCTTCAATTTTAATAGTGAAGGAGACTAATCAAAACCAGCGTCAAATCTGAAGTGTATTAAGGATCCAATAAATAACTGATTTAAGCAATTGCTTAAAACTGAAATTTGCTAAGCAAAGAGAATGAGTCATTCATTAGCACAGCGACACCCCTTACCTGACAGGAACAGTTCTGGGGGTGGGGGGTGGTGAAGAGGGTTAGTCTCTGCCTTCACCTGGGAGCTTCCTTCTGCAAGATGGGGGTTGCAGAACAGGGGTCAGGTCCCAGTTATAACTCATTGCTTTCAGTCTTTTCTTACCCCGAGATAACTGGGTTTACAACAATGAATGGTTTCCAGGCATATAGCTTCACACATGACAAAGGCATATACCACATGAGACCCACCAGCAAAGGCTGAGTTACTCTTTGCCATCAATCTACTCCCTCTACCAGTTCCTCCTACTCCCATCCCCTACCTGCCCCCAGCCACCATTCTGTAGTCAGAATACAGGAGTTTATTTGTTCTTTTGCCTTGTTTCTTTATCTTTCAGAGTCTTTCTCTTACTGAATTATGTCATGTAGCATAATCCTCTCAATGTCTACCCATGTTGTTGCGAATGGCAAGCTTTCTCCTTTTTGATAGCTGAGTAGTATTCCATTGTGTCTACGTGCCACATCTTCTTAGTCCATTCATCCAAGGGGCACTTGAGTTATGTCATGTCTTGTCTACAATGAGTGTAGGGATACATATATCTTTTCCAAATAGTGTTTCATATTCTTCAGATAAATACCCAGAAGTGGATCGTGGCTTTTGAGTCTCTGCAGCTGGATTTACTGTATCCCTTTGCTTCCTTTAATCTAAAAGTCATGCTAAGTATATTACTTTGGATTCCCCCCCTAACACATACGAGATTATCCTCAGACAAGGCTTTCAAGTACAAGTGCTTTACTTGGGAGGTATGACCAGCGGAGAAGTGGAAAAGGGACAAGAGAAAGGGAGGCAGCTATTCAAGGACGAGCTGATAACCAGTCAACACAGGGCTGACTCAGTGGACAGAATTTGTGCCCCAACCCCTGGATCCCAATCGCTATGACCTGTGACTATATTATGCCACCTGGCAAATACACTCCTTGCAAAGGGAACTGGGTTTCCGATCATGGTCTTAAGTGGGGGCATTATCCAGAATTATCCAGGGTCCGTGGTGAAAGAACGGCTTGGCCTCGGCCCACCCAGGGCCTGGCAGGAGCCCGGCCCAGGGGAAGAGACAGGGACTGGGGCTCTGGCCACGGCGCTCCATGCTTCCACACCGGAGATGTCTCTCCTGGGCTGTCTCGACACCCACACCCTCCATGCTACTCCCCAGCTGGTGGCCAGGAGGCTGCTGCTACCCCACAGATGAGAGCGTCTTCAGGTGGTGTCCCTGGGGTAGAAAGTGCCCTGAAGGACACTTCTGGCCAGCTGACCCGAGAGACACACTTGAAGGGAATGAGGAAGCTGGGCTCGGCAGAAGGAGAAGGTGACTACCGTGCAGTGGGTGGTGACCAAAGTCTCGGCAGATCCCAGGGGTGCTCGGGAGCCAGCACGGCCCCTGTCCATTGTCCTGAATTGAGTCCAAAGGGACCAGGCCTTCGCAACTGTACCTTCTCGCCATTAGTCACAGAAATGAGTTACAGGTCGGGGGCGGGGGGCCTTGTCCCACGGCCAAGGGCAATTTCCGGGGGAGGCTGTGCCCTGGGAATGGGCACAAAGGTGCTGGAGATGGGGTCTGTGTGGGAATCCCGGCACCCACACCAGACGTGAGGACCTGCCCACCCCGGCAGGGAGAGGACGGGCCAGGGAGGAGGAGGTGCCTTCTTGTCCCCTCCAATCCTGATGACCAGCCCACAGCCCCCCACAGCAGCCCAGCACCACCCCATCCTCAGGCCCAGACACCTTGGGGAGCAGCCCCTCTCCCCCAGAGGCGTTTACGGAGACGGCAAAGCCACAGCCTCTTGTTTTCAAGAAGCTTTGAAACGTGTTTCTGAAATGGCTGCTCCCCAAACGATTAAAAGTCTCGTTGAAGAATCAGAGGGTCTCCAGCACCGGAACAGAGTGGGTGGGCTGGCGGGAGAGAAGAGCGGAGTGCTTCTGTGCACCAGGAAGCGGAATCAAAAAGCAGAATAAAAACACATGTGAATCGAAGCAGTGAAGTCATAGTCCGAACCGCCAAAGTGGCAATTAGGGGTGCAGGGCCACAGCCGGGGCCAGGGAAGTGAGCAGCCTGCCAGGAGGCATCAAAGCCCTGCACCAGGCCACTCTGCCAGCCACTCGCGCAGGAGTGAGAGACGAGCACCCAGAAGTGCCAGGCACTGCGTTAGGGCGCAGAGGGAACGGGACAGGCCTGCCCCAGCCCCCAAGTGGCTGCTACCCTGACAAGGACGCCAGACAAATAGTCAAGTGTGACACATACTGAGATCCCAAAGCTGGGGCACAGGGCCCAGAGAGCTTCGGGAAGGGCTCCTTGGAGGAAGCAGTGTCTGGGCGGAGCCCCGAGACTGAGCGGGAGGAGTCAGGGGACGTGGGAGGAATCCTAGCGAGCGGGCTGAGGGCAGAGACGTCTGAAAGAGGAGTGCGTCTGGGCGGGCTGTGATCAGATCACGCGAGGACAGAAGGCCAGGCAGAAGGTGTGGATTTCATGGGGTGGCAGAGAGGGGGGCAGCGAGGAAGCACAGAAGGGCCCTGAGCACAAGTGTGACAGGGTTCTGCCTGCGCCTGAGAGTGACGGGCACCCCCCAGCCCCTGGAGCCTCACACTGAAAACACCTCTGGTTCACAACCCACCAGCCGGACCCCAGATTGGGGAGAGGTGGTCTGTGGGGGCCGAGGCAGGTGCAAAGGCCACAGGTCACGGCTGGCATCCCTGGGCGTGTGACTGAGGCCTGCAGAGCCTGGCCCCTCTCTTGACCCCAATACAACACGTCATGCTCGATGTCGCCTAAATCCTTGGGCCCCCCCAAAACAGCATCCTCTTCTACTCCTCTGGACCTTTGCTGTACCTAGGAGACCGTCTTCCTGGCCGCTCCTCCTGGCTGGCCTACTGTCCTCCACTCCCACCCCCAGCTGACCAGGAACGTCCTCTCGGAGCTTACCCGGGTCCAAAGCGTGCCCATGGCCCAGACCCTGTGGCAACTTCTCAAGGTCGGTCACCCCCCAGGGGGCCACCACAGTCCGAACCCCTGAGACCCCACACACCTGACGGTGCCAGCCCTGGGCCCACACAGGACAGGAAAGGAAGACTGCTCCCCCCACTTCTTGACCTCAACATCCTACCCCCACCTCCAGGTCCCCGCAAAGCTGTGTGCAGGGTGACATGGGTCAGCATGTCTACCCAGCAGCCTTCCTCTGGGGGTCTCAGATTAACGACGGGCAACACTGAGGTGCACCCCACTGGGCTCTAATGGGGCTCGGAAGTGGCTCGGGAAGTCAGACAGGACATCACTGCCGAAGCAGGGGGGAGTAGGGGAGTGGCGGCTTCTCTCCCCCAGCACCACAGGTGATTCTCAACACGGGGGGCTGGGGAACTTTAGGGACACCTGGCCCCACTGTACAGATGAGGAAGTAGAGACCCACCCAGGTTAAGTGACGCAAACGGAGTTTAAGAAACGCAGTCACCCACCCTGTTCTCTCCCCAGCACCCTCTGTTTCGCGATGGCACCTAGGAGATGTCTGACGGCCTGGTCTCTCTACCTCACTGTCCCCCGTTCCCCCAATGCCAGGTCCTCTGCACCTACCGCACAGTCCCACAGAATCACAGGTGAGCCAGTGGGGGAGGGGTGGCCGCCAAAGCTGCACGAGGAAGAAGAGGGTGAAGCAAGGGAATGACCTCAAGCTGGAGAAACAAGACCCAGAGACCTGAGTCATCACAAGGCCCCCTGGAAGGTCTCATGGAAGAGGCGGCCACTTTGGAGTTGGATGGTTCCCCTGTGTGTTCCCCCAGACGCGTGTTTCTTATTTAAGGGGAAGACAGATAGGTGAGGAGGGACGCGACGTAGTTCAGAAATGGGGGCGTCCTCAAACACTGTCCACCTCTGGCAGGCCAGTCAGCAGCCCCACGTTCCCATCCTAGGCCCTCTTTGGGGATGCAGGTACACCCCACCCACATAGCACAATTTCCGGGGCTCATGCCCGCAGCATAACAGCCCTTCCCTGGGTACCTCAGCTCCCCCTAGTGGCCATATGGGGCAGCAGCGCCCGCTGGAGGCAGCTCCAAGGACCTGAGGGGAGGAGAATGTCAAACTCAGCCAGGTGGGACCACCTGGACTTTGCTCTGAGCCCCGCCCAGCCTGAGACACCCCATGCTGGGCCGCAGCGCCCTGGGTGCCCACGGAAATTTCATTAACTCAGCGTCTACATGTGTGTGAAAGTACTTTTCCTCCAAAGGACTTTCATACCCTACGTTTTGAGCTAGAAATTAATAACACTCCTATTGACACGATGCGGGTTTTATAAGTGCCCCTAAAAGCTTTTCCCCCCAGTTTCCCATATCTAAATAACGGATAGTTTTTAACAGCTATTGTCGAACCAATGGCAGTTGCTTATTAAGGCACTTAAGAGTTTTCTGCCTCCTTTTGCCTTGGAGCTAAGGGAAGAAGTTTTCTGGTTTTCGGTAATAACAGTGTTTTGGGCAATCTCCGTGCTATTCATGGGCGTGAACCTCCCTCCACCCTGCAGACCGGGAGGGGAGTCCGACCCAGAGTCAGGCCCACACAGTCACCCGCCGGATCTGCCCCCGCTCCTGGTCAAGGGGCTCTACGCTGGAGCTCAGGTGACTCATGCAGGGGGAGTCCTGGTGACTGAGGGGGACCATCTCCTGGCACTGGTGCCATGAAACGCCTCCCCGGGGAGAAACTGCCTTTGGAATCAGCTTCTCCTCTGCCCAGTGGGTACACCCCCCACACACACACACACCTGCCAGAAGGTGCTGCTTATTTCACTAGAGCAGCTACACCAAGTAATTCCTCCTGGGGTCGCTGTGGTTATGTGGATTGAGGGAGGGGGGCCAGGCGCCCGTGATGGACATTCCTGTGCCTTGCACTAGCCGGACGGCCACAGTGGGCAGCCTTGGACGCAGGGCGGACCAGGGGCAGGCGGAGCGAAGGCTGCAGCCCAAGTCAGCACTGATGCAGTGTGTGCGCCGAGTGCTTTCTTTGCACGCATTTTGGCATCTAATCCCCAAATAACTCCAAGACAGAGGCTGCTATTATCCCTGTGTCTAAGGTGAGGAGACCATGGCTTAGAGATTAAAGGCTTACTGCAGAGGTGGGAAGCAAACCCGCCTGCTGGAACCCGCAAAACCGCCACAGCTCCTCCTGCCTGGCGGCATCTCAGTGACCAGGGTGTGGCAGCTGTGAGCTGGGGCCACGCCTCCTGCACGCGTGTCTGCCGTGTACTCCACAGCACCGCTGCCCGCGTACTGATTTGACCCCGTGTTCTTCGTTCATCCCGGCCCAAACATGCCAACGCCGCTGCTCACACTGTATTCAAAAAGCAACAAAATGACCAAGTGCCACATTTCTCAGACACTGTCCCTGTCCTTAAGTGCCATTATTCTGGAAGCCTAATCAGACCCAGGGAGTGGCTGACACTGGCATTCACACTGAGCAAGTGAGAAGAGGGGAGGGCCAGGTGAGCCCGTGCGCTGAGGCGCAGTGAAGAGCGGCCGAGAATGCCGGCGCCACCTCCGTCCTGCTGAACCAGGGATGGCGGTGAGCATCGGAGCCTCCTCTAGCTCTCAGTTTCTTCACCAGCAGAATAGACTGAGCAGCGACACGCTGTGAAACTCTAGCATCCTCCAGCACCCTCCAAGAAGCTGATTTATGTGAGAGAGTCCTACTGTTTGATCCAGCTTTCGAGTTGTTTCCATGGGCGGGGGCCTTCTAAGGAGCTTCATGCCAGTGGCCCATGTCATACCAGGCTTTCAAGTATGAGTAAGATGTGGATAGATGGATGACTGGGTGGATAGAGAGAAGAGGGGAAAGGGGGGGGAGGGGAAGGGAAGGAGGGG
>JAGFMF010011458.1:3076707-3123541 GCA_019455555.1 Galemys pyrenaicus | reverse complement strand
AGGGGGAAGGGGGAGGGGAGGAAGGGGGGAGGTGGAAGATCAATTCCATTTAGAAAAATGATCTGGGGAGACTCAGGAAGGACGGAGGACAGAGGAAGTCTCCCCATTCTGAGCACCTGCTGTATACTTGCATATGGCATGCTCTCATCTCATACTGCCAAGAATCATCTACGATCAAAATGCAGAGGCTGTAGTCAAGTTCTGCTCACCAACGGCACCATTAAGAAAATGAATAAACCAGTTACAGACAGGGGGTAAAAACCGTTCATATCCAGAATATACAAAGGCTCTCACACATCAACAACCAAAGAACAACCAACTCCATGTTTTCAGTGGGCAAAAGCTTGGAGGGCACAGGCGCACACCACAGATACATGTATAACTGGCCAGCGTGTACATGGAAATAAGTGGAGGGTCATTAGTTGTCCTATAAATGCAAATTAAAACTAAAATGAGGTTCCAGGACTCGTCCGCTGAGTAGCTAAAATAAACTAAACCACCAAAGGGGGCACGGCCGCTCACCTTCGAAGCGAGAAGGGAAAACGGCGCACGCACCTCAGAGAGGTGCTGGCAGAGACAGACAACGCTAGCGAGGCAGCTCCCTGTGAGCCAGACACGCCACCCCAGCACCGGCCCGGACACGCGGCCACGCGGCCACGCCCTGCGCTGCACGCGTCAGAGCAGCTTCACCCACCGGAACCCCGGGAAGTGGCCGGAGCCGTCCTTCGGTGAGGGGAGAGCCCGGCCCGGCCGTCTGCACGGGACAGAAGCGCGAGCTGACTCACTCGCAGTGCGGGTCAGCCGGGCAGACAGGGCCGGCGCGGGCACACACAGGCTCAGGGACACCGCGCAGGCCGCCGCCACCAAGAGCCCAGTGCGCCGGGGGTCCCGGGGACGAGGGCATCGCCACGCTGCTCGGGCTGGAGGGACCGGCGCGAGGGCCACGGCGTCTCTCCCGTGTTCACAGAGCTGGCCGCGAGGTACGACGTCTGATGGCGCTGACTGAGCCGGGCCCCTCGGCGGCTGAGTTGTGTTGTATTTCAACTACACAGCCGTTTAAAAAAAATTTTTTTAAAAGACTGTGTCGTCAGACCATCTGGGTTGAAATCCCAGCTCCAACTCAGACCAGGCTGGCCACCCAGACTAACCTGAGTGTCCAGCTCTGCGTCTGTAAAACGGGAGGGGTCGTCGCTGGCCCCTGGGCGCCGGGGCGGGAGGTGAAACCGTTCGTGCGTGTGGAGTTGGCGGCACCTGAGCCTGGGCGCGCGCGAAACCTGTGAAGTGGGCGCGAGCAGCCTGCCGGTCTGCCGCGCATCGGGGCGGGGGTGAGGTCGGGGCAGGGGTGAGGTCCAGGCGAGGACGCCCCCGAGGGCGGGGTGCAGACAGACACGGTGTGCCTCCGGCCCCCTCGAGGTCCCAGGAGTATGAGGTGAGGCCTGTATCCTTGGGGGAGCAGCGCCCAGGCCTGAGCACACCACGGCCCTCACACAGAGGCTGGCGTGGTTGCTTACCAGCGGGTCGTGATTTCTAAGCAGCCGGAAGTTGCCAGAAGACTGATGGGTGATGCACAGTGACCTGCTGTGGACGTCTCTGGCTGGCCAGCAGGCAGCCTGGCCCTGAGAAGCGTCTAGGCCGGGGGACATGAGGCTCAGAGAGCAGATGGAGTGTTGTGTGGGGAAACTGAGGCACGTGCACAGGCCATACAGGGGGTCAGCAGCACAGTGCTCTCTCCATGCTCGCTCTGAAAGTCAGGGCTGCCCTGAGCCCGTGCCTGTGACAAAGCCTGGTAAGAGCACCCACCTTCTGCTGATGCTAATGGGTTCACCCCTCTGCAGAGCCAGGAGGGCCGAGGTCAGATGCCAGGGGCCTGGCCTGTCCCCATAAGCCTGTGGAAGAGCCTACTTCCTGCCAACGACACTAATTAATTTGTGATCACCGGCAGGGGGTCTGCTGCATCCTGCATCTGTCAGCCTAATTACAAGATAGCTCTTCCAGATAGCTCACCGCCTCGGGTGAGCCCGGCACAGGCACCAACAGCTGGAGGGAACAACAACTACAAAAAAAGGATTAAAAATCAGGGTCGCTAAATGATGATAATGATCATGGGTACCAGCCCATCATTTATCAAACCCCTACAAGGTGCCATCAGCATCGTTTTCCAAACCAGGAAGTCAAGGTTCAGAGAGGTTAAGGAACTTTACCTGTGGCCACACAGCAGACTTCAGAGAGGCGTGCAAGAATGTACGACTTAAAAGCCCACGTTCATACAGTGCACGCCACCTCCTGGGTGCCCCAAGGTCCCTTGTCCTCATCTACATCCATGGCTGGGGAGGCCCCAGTAGAGAGTCAGAGAGGGCCCTTTGCCTAGGGGCAGAAGCTCGGCACGACAGCATCGAGAAGGGAGGCCGCTCTTACGACTAGGAGCCGTGAGGCCTATAGGCCTGCCCTGTAGGCCAAGGTCAGGCCCATCCTCCTAAGGTCTCAAAGTCACGTGTTCTACACCACGTCCTCTGCCACTAAGAGCGGTTGGGCACCTACTGTGCACCAGCCACCTACTATGTACCAGGTGCCATGCACACCCCATGGAGGTGAACAGGAAGGGAAGAGCAGATGTGGAAATGGGCAGCGGAGGCCAGGAAAGGAGCCCAGGATTCCAGGCAAATGGCAGTGGGGACACGGGAAGGGGAAGCCGACGACCATGAGAGGGACCGGGGGAGGAAGGGATCGGCCGGGACCTGGAGAAGCAGGTGCGCTGAGCGTGTGCAGAGTGCAGGGAGGAGGAGCCGAGGGCACAGGCGGCGTGGAGGTGGGCCTGTCCCGAACAAGAGATGTCACAGTCGTGAAGCTGCACATCGGGGTCACGTGCTGAGGACGCAGCCTCCGGGGATGGGGTGCGAACGCCCAGTGTGATCACGCAAAGCCAGGGGCGGCGCCCACCGCACACCTGGGGGCATGCGGCCGAGGGCCCGCGTCATCGCACCGCCATCACTGAGCAAGACGTCACAGAGTGACGCAGACCGTCGACCGCGCCTCAATAAAAACCAGAGTGAGGGTGACTCATTCTCGCGCCCCACGGAGCATGTCTTAAGGAAGCCAAGGGCACAGAAGGGGTCCCGAACACCAGCTCGTGAGAGTGGCCCAGGGCACGGGGGCGGGATGGCGGGCGCGGAGCCAGGGGCCTAGCGGGGGCAGATGTCCCACCCGGACCGGAGCTCGTGGCTACAGGAGCTGACAGTGGGCGGTGAGGGCAGGGCAGTGGGGCCGGTGCTGCGCCTCTCAGCCCTGCCTCCCAGCATCCCAGAGCACCCCCTTCTCCACAGTAAGACCAAGAGCCGCCACCCTCGGGGCATGGGACAGGCTGTCTGAGACACAGCCCCCAGCCTGCCCCCGGTTGGAAATCTTCACTGCTTAATTCCAGGAAATTGACTTTTTTTCCTCTCCACTTATTTATTTGGTGTCTTTGACACTGCTCATCAGAGAGAAAAATAATCTGCAAACAGAATGGCACAGTGGTGGATCGTATTTGAGCATTAAGAGAATGAAACTGACTCAAAAAGAAAAGCTTCTATCAAGCAAACGCCTGGCCGGCACCCTCTGATGCCGTGGTCTCCAGGGAAAACGACCCCACCCGGGAGGGGGTGCCCACCAGAGGGCCCACAGGGGTCAGAGAACGGGGACGGAGCTAGCAGCGTGCGCTCGGTGGGGATTAGGAGATACAGTGGGGGAAGCTGCGTTCTCCACATTTACTGGGGCAGCATGGCTCTGCCTCTCCCAAACCCCAACCCTCATCACTCAGACCGAGTGGGCCTGGGAATCAGCAGGGCAGCCAGCTGGCAATGCAGAAGTCCAGGACCCCAGACCGCCAGTGTCCACAGCCCAGGCCGAGCCCACGACTGCCTCTCTAGCAACGCCTCCGGCACACTCCAGCCCGGCCTCCCTCAGTGCTCCAGCCCCTCTCCCATTGCCTGGGCCCTGGAAAGCTGAGAGTGCGGCTCTGGGGAGGAGACCCTGAGTCCCAGGGCCCCGACAGACCACCAGCCCCCCGAATACGGGCCCTGGGCTTCTCCACCGGGGCCACCACAGCTCACTGGCTGCACTCTGTGGTCTCTGCAGTGTGTCCTGCAGAAGGAACAGGCACGGACGTCAGGCCCCCGCTGCAGCGCTGGAAGGGCGCACTCCTTTCCTTAACGGCTATTTAAATCTAGGTCCAGCCTCTGCCACCCAAGATGATGGGAAATTCCACCTCTGGGCAGGGGGGCCACCTCTGTCCACACCCAGAGCCGGGTCAGGGCGCCCTCAGGTGCAGCCGCCCCGCCCCTACCAGCCAGACCAGCCTTCCCTGCTCCCCGCTGCTCTCTCCTGAACATGGGGGTGGGGGAAAGACACCCAAACTGGACATTTTTCCAAACTAACTCACCCTTCACAGAGGCACATTTATCTTTCTTTCTTTTATTAAGGATTTTTAAACTAATGAAGCTCTTCTCAGTCCAGTGGCTTCAAATGAGTGGCTTCAAACACAACACCATTTAATACCCTCAGCACAGTAAACAATCACCAAACAAGCACTCTTGTCCGTGACGTCCGCTGTGTGCGGCCAGTGGGAGAGGCCGGGAACAGGAGCGGCTCTGCTCTGGGCCCTGCCTGGCAGGACGCCACTCCCCAGGGCCCGGGGGACGCAGGCAGAGCCCAGCAATTGCCACTTGTTCTCCACACCCTGGTGATGCCGAAGACCGCACCTTGCCAGGGTCCTCTGAGGTGGGTGATGGTGAGGTCTCTGCTGTGCGAATGGAGACACTGAGTCCCAGAGGCTGGGGAAGAGGCAGAGGTGGGAGGGGGGGCATGCAGAGTTTGGGGTGGGTATCCAGACGACATAACTGGCCAGGCTCCTGGGGCAAGGAGGGAGCTCGACCCCCACCCAGGACTCTGGCACAGGCTCTACTGGTGCAAGGGTGCAGTCCCGGCAGGTGGCGTGGGCAGAGGAAGGGTGCGGCCAGCAAGAAAGCAGCAGCGCCCAGGCAAGAGTTGCTGCACTCGTCACTCCCCCAGGCCAGGCTGCAGAGAGCGTGGCTAGGCTGGGTGGGGCTGGGGGGGGAGTAAGAACCAGTGTCAGATGGGACCAAATTTTGTAAAAAAAAAACAAAAGGCAGCCCTGTGAACAAATCAACAGAGGAGGGTGGGGTAATTCTCCTGGCCCCAAATCACCCTGCTTCAATCCCACAACAGGCAGCAGAGTAGTGGCGGAGATATGTAATTAGCAGCCGTTATTACAGCAGCGTGTGTGATACATGCTGATTAGATGCCTGGGTCTCTGAGAAAGTTCAGACCCGGAGGCAGCGGGAAGATGGTGGGGTGGGGGGGCCCGGGCTGAGCCTCTGGACATCTCTGAGTGGACCAAACACACCCAGGACAGGTGATAGTCACCCACCTCACACCCTGTCCTGCCTTGGGGAGGCCGACCTTGCCGTTGGCCAGGTGGGGGTGCCTGCTGGCCCCTCTGCCTGTCAGCCCCAACATCCGCTTCCCCCAGAGCTTCCTCCCAAGGCAGCCTCCACACTTAATATTCCCCATCAGGCTCTCAGAAGACATTCTGCGTGTTAATAAATTCAGGACACTTTGGGATTCTGAGCAGCTGGCTTTTTCAAAGCAGCATTTCACACGGTCCAGCAGGCAAACCCTGCCCAGCACCGAGACCAGACAGGCCTCGGGTATTGCAGCAGCTTTCCCTGCCGGCTGGGGTGAGGGGAGTTGTTGCCCGAAGCGGCAACCCCTGCTTCATGCAGTGCGGAATGCAGGGCTGCTGGGCCTCCCTTGGGCTGTGTGACCCCCACACGAAAGCCCTGCGGCAGGTGCGACCTACAGCCCCTCAAAAATGCACATCCCGGGGTCTCTCCCTGGCCCTGCTGAATGACTCCACGGAGGCCCGGGGCCTGAGAATCTGTGTTTTCAACAAGATCCCCAAAGTATTTTCCTCCACATAGAAGTCCTGGCCTGAGGGTGTGGGGAGGCCCGCAGTCTCCAGAGAGAGCAGCCAGGAGGAGACTGGCCCAGCCCAGGGCTGAGCCCCGCCCTTGGCTGACACACTCTCTCGTGCATTACAACAGGAGTTGGCAGGGGGGCCTGGCCACTGCTTTACAGATTCGGAAACTGAGAGCTAGCGCTTCAGGTCCAGCTCAAGGCCGTCATGTCCTCTCGGGCAATGACCCTCCAGGTCCGCAAGTGCCCCTGCCCCTCCTTGTCACCCCGTCAGGGGATTTACGTACAGCACTTGACATGGCTCACAGCTATTTTGCTCGTGATGAGTCTGTGAGCACCGTGACCTTGGCCATCCTGTTCGCCACCGTGGCCCCTGCTCCCGCGCAGAGCCGGGATTGGAGGCAGCACGTGGGGAAGGGGGTCACTCCAGCCGTCCCGAGAGGGCGCGTCTGCGGGCACAGCCAGGGTGTGGACGGCCAGGCCCTCCTGAGCAGGCAGTCAGGAGACCTCAGCTCCCCTCACGGCGAGGCCAGTCCTGAGTTCACAGAGCTGGGACGGCCACTGTTCCCGTGCGCCGGTGGGCTGACACCAGGAGTGGCAGACCCACCGCTTCCAAGCCAACGAACAGCAGGCATGCAGCCACACACACTCTCTCTCTTCCCCTCTCTCCCTCTTCTTCCTCCTCTACCTAGGGGTGGGAGCGTGCCTGGAATTCTTCCCCATGGGGGTCTTGGGGGTGGATCCCAAACTGGAGCAAGGTCAGCCAACACCCAGCCTCCCAGGGTCCTGGAAGGGTCTGCAGAGCCAGGCAGGGCCAGGGAGGAATGTGGCACACAGCCCGGTCACGTCCATCCATGGCCAAAGACAACTGCAGCTGAGCCTCTTTCTCAGAGAGACTAATATTTATGCTGCGTGCTAAGCAGCTGCGGCAGCTGGTCCTCAGCGAGGCCTTCAAAGCCGCCCCACCGGCGCCTGCTCCGGCCCAGAAAAATGGACTTTTAACAGGCAGCAAATGAACATGTCAAGCCCAATCATCGCACAGCGGGAGACCAGGCCTGGGGGGGCGGGGGCACCACAGAGGGACACTGACCTTGTGGCACAGCCTCCATGAGCACGTGACCTGCCAGCTCACCGCCCTCCAGGCCCATCCCCACTCCCAGGGCCCAGGCAGAACCCCTGGCAGAGCCTGGGGGCAGCTGTCAGGAGAGAGCGGAGAACAGTGGGGGAAAAGTGACTGATATGGTACAATGAGTGGGTGCAAGGGGGTGGGCGGGCTGGACCCGGGGCGGGGGGGGTGTGGATCAGGGGCTACCATGGGCGTCAACAGCCAGGTCCAGCCCCAGAGCGGCGCACATGTGGCATTCCGGCGCAGCCCAGGGGCACGAGCACACCAGGACTAGGTCCTCTCTCCCCACCAGGGCTCTCTGTGGTATCCCAGAGTCCCGCACGCACACTCCCTTGCTAGCTCATGGCCGTCAGCCACCAGCCCACTGCTGCAGCTCTCACGCCTCGCCAGCTTTGATGCCAGCGTGACTCACTCAACCACCCACCTGCCCACCTTGCCACCCAGCACCCAGACACCTCCACCTACAGCCACAGACCTCAGCCAGACAGGCTGGCCACCAGCAACGGAGGCTGGGTGGACAGCGCCGACAGGCGGCTCCGGCAAGACGGCAGCACTCCACTGCCGCCTCGCTCAGAGCCAAGGGCCCTCCTCACCGAGCCCCGGAGACAGGGCCTGCTGCCTGGGAGCCCCATTCGGAAGGAGAGGGAGGCTCTACGGCAGGACCAGGGCCGGGCAGGAAGCAGGCGCCCAAGCAGAGGGGCCCTCGGGACGGGCCTCCCAGCACAGCGGGGCAGGGCGGGCCAGCTGGGATCTATTTCTGGCAATATCTGTTCCAGATACAGATTTTAAGTAAAAGTACATTTTCTCCTAAGAAACAGAGGCGTCAGGTAGAAGTCATAGCGAGGGGTTGGGATTCCAGGGGAGGGAGTGTTAGAGGCCCCTGGAATGGAGCCAGGGAGACGGAGGAGAGGGAACAAAGGACTTGCCCGAGGTCACACCGATGCTCAGTGTCCCCACCAGGACTGCAAAGGCCGCCCGGGGCAGCTCACGGGCACCCACAAAATACGGTCGACTCTTTGAGACCCTGGACCCAGCCTGAAGTGCTCCTTGCAGATGCCGGGGCAGGGCGGGGCAGGTACAGTGCCTGAGCCTCAGCAAAGGGCCACAGAGGTGAGGCGGTCTCGAAGGCTATGAAGCCTACAGAGGTCTGGCGAACCCCATGGGGTCAAATGTCCGATGCATCGCTCTCCTCGCTGTTGGGGACCAGACCCTTCCTCTTCACAGGTGACCTGATGAATGCTCCCCCTCCGGAGGCCGGGCTCACTACTCCTTCAAGGTGGTCCCACAAGTCCTTCTGCCTTCGAAGACTGGCCGCAGACTGAATGGAGCTGGCTCTTGCTCTCCCTTGGACCTCCTTCAGGGCCCCCCAACCAGAAGCCCATTGGCCCGTT
This sequence comes from Galemys pyrenaicus, assembly GCA_019455555.1. Lineage (NCBI taxonomy): Eukaryota > Metazoa > Chordata > Mammalia > Eulipotyphla > Talpidae > Galemys > Galemys pyrenaicus. The sequence goes on along the minus strand of JAGFMF010011458.1, from coordinate 3,115,051 downwards.
TCCAATCCTAAGCATGCGATTGGACTGTTTAGCACCAATCAGCTTGTTTTCCATTTTCAGTCCGAATCATTAACTGACGCAGTGAGCTTGAACCTGGTTGCGCACGTAGCACACACCTGATTGGTCCTTTTAGGATCCATGAGCCAGATATAAAAGGGGGGACCCAGCTCGCGGGCTGGCTCCAGGGAGCCACGGCCAGAGCTGCCTCGTGCGGCTGGGAGAGGGCGAACATCACGGCGTGGGCTGCAGTCAGCGTGGCCCGGCCCCAACAGAGCCGCCTTGCCCACGGTCCCTGGGGCCACCGGGATCCGGCCACAAAAGTGCCACAGCCTGGGGTGCTGAAACAACAGAAGTGTTTTCTCATGATGCTGGAGGCCGTAAGCCCAAAACCAAGGTGTCAGCAGGGCTGGTTCCTTCTGAGGACAACGAGGTAGACCTGCCCCAGGCCCCTCTCCTGAGCTCGCAGTCGCTGTCTTCTCCTTGGGCCAACGTGCACGGTCTGCCCACTGCACATCGGTCCATGTCCTAGACGCTCCCTCCCTGTGAGGTCACCAGTCAGACTGCACTGGGACCCACCCTGGTGACCTCATTTTAACTTGATCACCTCTAAACAGACCCAATCTCCGGCCTCCCTGACGACGCAAGGGATTGAGCGCTGCACTATGAAGCATCATCAACCACTGCACTATGAGTTCAATCCCCGGCCAGGGAGCGGACCCACATGGCGTGGCAGACCTCTCCTGCCCGGCCCACTGCTCCCCTCAGCAGTGTGTTTCAGTCCATCTGCCTGTTCTGCTCCCCACTGTCTCTGGTGACTCCTCTCACCCCCCCCCACACCGTGACTCTGGTCTGTACCCCAGCTCTTGCATGCATAAATAAACAAAATCTTTAAAAAAAATAATAAACAGACCCAATCTCCAAATAAGTTCTCATTCTTAGTTGCTGGCGGTTAGGCCCCAGCTACAGAAGGTCTCAAGAGGTCCACAGAAAACCAAAGCTCTGCACTGTGTTTTCAAGTTTTCAGTGACTCACTTTTCTTGCAAAAACATCTTTCTAGAAGGATGAATGGCTTTGTCTAGCTGAGAATGGGCACAGTCTCTCGTGTGTGGGTCAGATGCCTTAGAACTGATCCTGGGCTCATTTTCACAGGCTTGGTAAGTCAAGTCAACCTCTTAGAAAATCAGAGTTTACCACTTTCAGTGAACACAGTTTCCTACAAACATTCTAACAAACTTAGTTTCTTGTAACAATTCACAGACTGAAATGTAGAAGTCTACGGTCCTTGGCACTATTAAAACGAACCTTTTAATATTTCAGAAATGCTCCCGTCCCCTAAGGAAACACACTTGGACAGAGAGTCAACTGTATGATGACAAGATAAAGAATTAACACAGGCTTAGCTTGAATCTCACAGTAGCTGGTTCGTAAATATTTGCTGTGCTTCCTGCTCTATCGAAACAAAGGCTAGCGGCCAATCCAGGGGTTTGCATTCTCAAAAGGGCCCATGCCCTCTCACGGCACCTGCTACTGAAGCTTGCAGCCTCTGGCCCCAAATTCATCTTAATCAGGTCTGACTATAAAGTGTTTGCTGTTTATCATGTTTAATTCTACAGAGCCACTAGGAACACTCCCAGGTTTTCTGCTTTAGAAGTCATGGCCTTGAGGGGATCTTGGGGTATCCTAAGTAAGACAAAGCCCAGTTCTGGTGTGGGGCAGACTGCCGGGCACGTCTGCCTGGGTTGCAGTCCCGGGCACTGGCCACCTGGCCTGAGCCAAGCACGTCGATCTCTCTGAGCCTGGGTTTCCTCCTTTGTAAACTGGGAAGACGACAAGACCAATTTCACTAGATTGTTGGAGAATTACATGACGTCATGTAGGGGTGGTGTTGTGATGGGCCTCCCACTTCAAAAGTGAATGCTTCCTCCCCTGGCTGTTGGGAAGGCTTCCAGAAGATGGCCTTCAGCTGGGAGCCCAGTCTGGGGGATCACCTCGCTGCAGATGGCTGCCCTACCTGCAGTCTCCCCTCTCTGCAGGGGAGTACTAAGGGCTGAGGCAAGGTCAGGGTATAAGTAAAGGCCTGGCACTCTCCTCCCAACTCAAGCAGCTCCAGAGCTTCCTAAGCCCAGCCCTCTGCCTTCCTCTACTTCCTCCCCATGCCCTTGACCCCGTAACTACTGCCCTTCCCACCCCAACACCACCCCTTTCAGGAAAGTCCTGCAGCTCATCTATGACTCAGGGTCAAACAGCAAGAACAATATGTAAGAAAACGAAGGTCTTCAGAAATTGTCTGGCACGTGATCAGCCTTTTCTAGGAATTTTTTAAATAAAAAGTTAGAAAATGTAATGACCGATGACCATAGACGTCCTCTGGACCTTGGGAGTCAAGTGGTATCTGAATGCAAATTTACCTTAGAGAAAGAAACCTGGGGAAAGAGCTGAGAATGGAGCGGAGGGTGCTCTTCAGGCAGGGGGCCTCTAGATCTGGGGGTGCTAACTCAACCCCTGGGAAGAAGACAGAAATCTGGGGCTGTTCTGTGCCTTACTGCCCTGTAGCTCCTGGAAGAGACTGGTGGAAAGGAGGGAGAACTGCCTTTCTTTCCTCTTTTATTTCTTTCTAGAAACTTCTTTCTAGAACTTTCTTTCAGGAACTTCCCACCTGAATTTTTCAAATTCTATTTTAACATGAGGTCTCTGGATGCCTTCTATTATTATAGCTCAATATGGTCTCAAGGCTAGAACATCTGAGACAAACGGAAGAGGCCCAGAGCAGTACGGACGTCTGGAACCGCTCTTAGCCACAGGTGCCCAGGATGGGAAGTGAGTTTTTCATTTAGCACTCACTCTCAATGCCCATCTTTTTTTTTTTTTTTAAAGATTTATTTATTTATGCACACAAGAGCTGGGGCACAGGCCAGAGGCTCAGGAGATGAGAGGATTCACCAGAGACAGAGCGGGGAGCAGAACAGGCAGATGGACAGAAACACACTGCTGAGGGGAGCAGCAGGGGAGTCCAAAGAGGTCTGCTGTGCCATGTGGGTCCCCTCCCTGACTGGGATCAAACTTCCGCTGCTGTGCCTCGGATACTCCACAGTGTGGCACCAACCTGCTGCCCAATGCAGGGAGGCCCAATGCCCATCTTTTTTTAAAGGAGTAACTCTCTCCACTGGTGTGAGGACTGCTCCCACCAAGAGATAAAAGCATTGACCATGTAGACCCTTGGGTCTCACCACTGGGCAAGCTGGGCATCTGTCCCGCACCCCCACCCTCCCAGTCAAATAACAGACAAGGACTATGCTAAGAAAGTACTCAGGATGCAGTGGAAGCTCAGCAAGGATTAAAGGTAAATTCTGTCTGGAGTAGTGATGGTGGACTTCCCAGAGGAGGTGATATTCAACTACACAAGTAGTTCTCTGATCACACAAACCGCAGAGGGATTGCTAGGTAAAGGCAACAGCACATCCAGTGACACCCAAACATAAGCAGGCAGGGAATGTTCATGAAAAGTTTAGGAAACCTGGTTTGCCTGGATCTTCACGTGCTAAAGAGAAATGACCTCCAGAGGAAGCTGACCCAGGGACCTCATCATGGCTGACCCAGACCCCAGACCAGAGAATCTGAGTCTTGTTCTGAAGGTGATGGGTACCCACAGGAGCTCCTGAGCAAGGAGCTGATGAAGCCAGACAAGGTTTCCAGATGTGGCACAAGGGATGAAGGGAAGGGCTTGCCTGGCCACAGGGGCATCTTTCCGGTTTGGGCTGGTCAAGTAGGAGGCAGAGACCTGGGTTTTGCACGTCCCGGTGAGAGCCAGGAGACAGACACAGGTTTGGAAAAGACAGAAAGCTCCAGGCGGGCACCAGGAGTTGGAGCGCTTCCTCCCAGACAGCTGTGGTGTTCACGCTTTGGGATGTGGGTTATTTAAATGGATTTACTTCTCACTGCCTCTCTTTGTTTTTACAGCAACATCTGAGGTGGCCACAACAGCGACAGTACCCAAACAATCCTGGGACTTGCTCGGCAAATGGCAGAGGCCCAGCCCGAGGCGCAGCTGGAGAGAGCCCATATTCCTATGGAACTTACGGCCGTGAAAAGGCCCAGATGTCCTAGAATGCTTTTCTAGGTGCTGACAAGATGCCAGGTCTTAGCAAAGAGCTGCCAAGAAGACTGCGTCTTGGGGCGGGCTCCCTGGGGATCTGCACGGAGGCGGCTCACTGGCGAGAGTGCCTGGGACGCGAGCCCGTGACGGAAGAGTGGAAGGCAAGAGCGGGCGGAGAGAGGAGCGGACCCGAAATGCAACAGCCACTGGGCCTCAGCTAACCCCACCAGAGCTCCGCAGCCGGGAAGGCTCTGGGTGGAGGCAAGGAGACCATGATGCCACCTGCAGGGGGGCCACAGGCCCGGATCCAGGAGGAGCCGAGGCTGAGGGCACGCAGCGAGGACAGCTGTGAACTAAGAAAGCCTGAGAGTGAGGGAGGGGTGGGTGGGCCCTGAAGAGGGGACTGGGCCAGGCCTGCCAGGGTCTAAGTCAAGCCCTGGCCCACAAGTCCCCACAGGCTCTGAGCAGAGTTCATACTCCCTGACCTAAGTGAACAGGGAGGCCCTGCGGGATAAAAGCAAGCAGACGATGGGACTGGACTTGTGTCTGAGGCCGAGACCTCTGGCCAGAGTGAAAAATGGATAGAAGAAAACACAAATGTGACTTTTCCAGAGGAGTGGCTCCCGCAAAGAACGTGACGTATTCCGCTCCTCGTCGTGCCAACCCCACCCCACCATGCGGCACGTGGGCGACGCCCAACAAGTATTTGAATCGACCGGCACCTGGGGTTCCTAGTCCAGAGTCTCGCCTGAGCACGGCCTAGTGAATACTGGAGCCTTTTCTTATCTTCTCTGAGCACAAATTAATTCCCAGTTCCCTCCCTCGTACATAAACAAAGAGGAGAGTGAAGAAAAATATCATTTCTTGGAAAGAAAAGCTTCTCTGTGGCTGTTTTCCCTCAACAGATTCCTAAATGAGAAAATTTGTTCAGAGAAAGAGAGATTAAAGCCGTAAAACCCAGCATCCATGTTCCCTAAACAATTAGTTTCTTCTCTACGTAAAGAAAAAGAGAGACGGTGTAGGCAGCTTGAACGCCCAGCAGCTGAGGGAAGGCTCCTGGGGAGACACAGGGAGAGGAGAGGAGGCTCCACCCAGCATGGAGGGGACAGACACCACCTGGGCGGGGCGAGGACTGGGCTAAGGCCAGGCTCAGAGCTGACGCTTTCCAGGCGTGGGCCTGCACAACCTCTCTGGGCTTGCCCAGCTCCCCAGGGGCAGGCTCAAACAGCAGGCAGACGCACGGTGTCCTGGAAGATGTCACGAGGTCCCACAGAAACACTGGATTGGACGGGGGGCCGCAGGGACAGGAACCCTGCCGCTATCCCACCTGATTCACCGGGCCCGGCCCCTTTCCCCCACAGCCAGGGTAACGGCACCGCCCCTGAGCATCCAGCGGGGCCAAACTCTGCGGTGTAGATGTGGGGCAGGCCGGCCCCGGGTGTTTAAAGCGAGCTGCAGCTGCCTCTCCCAGAGCAGACATGGCTCCTGTGAGGCGCAGGGGGACCCCCACAGGTGGGTGGACACCATGTCCGTCCCCCGCCCCATGGGGTGGTTGACAAACTGGAGTCTGGTCAAAGACGTTTGTTCTCCATTCCCCTTCCCCAGCCAGGCTCTGCCCACCCGCCCCCTCTACCCCAAGTTCACTGTAACAACAAAAAGAGCATCTTTCACCACAACTGGGGGGAGGGGGAGCAGGCCCGCTGGAACCTCAGGGCTGTGACAGTGGCCAGCAAGACGCCAGTCTGCTTTGTCGTTTTGACGCTGGACCCACCCTGAGGGGCCCCAGGGAGCCACAGAGCCCCTACTCGGGCTCAACACAGGGGCCTTAGGAGGAGTGATGGGCGAGGACAACTGCTGGAGGGGCTGCCAGGCGCCACACCCCAGGGACCAGAGAGGGCAGTGGGTGGCGATCCCTGGGCCGTCCTGAGCCATGAGTGAAAGACCAATTGTAACAGTCCGGTCCCCAGGGAAGGGGGGTTCCAGGTTCCCTGCCCCACCCAAGGAAGGGCAGAGCTGAGCAGGGAGGAGAAGCTGGAGAAGACGGGGAGAGGAGGAAAGGGGAGAAGAGGAGGAAAGCTGGAGGAGCACACGGAGCAGAGAGACAAACGGAGAAGACCTGGGGAGGCTGACGACGGCGCCTTTATCTTGACTTGGGTTTGGTTTTGCTCTTTTCCTTCAGACGTGCCTGGTCTCTTCTGTCCCTTTCCTATGCCCCGCCCCCCGCCCCCCCCCCCCAGAAGGTGTCTTAGACCTGTGACGAGCTTTCTGGTTCAGAGGCCCTGCTTTGGGCCAGCCCTGTTTGGCTGAGCATTTAGCCACAAGGGGATGGGTGACTTCAGGTGTTTAATTGGAAACTCTTCTGTCCTTGCCCTTCTCTTTGCTGCATGCTGTTGTATTAAAGTTCCTAGCTGGGTAAAGCCACTGTGCACGGACTCGACAGTCTCCACGGCAAACTGGGGCCTTGTCACCCATCGGGGAGCAAAAAAGGGACGAAGAGGCTGCCAGCCCACAGAAATGGCGTGTTGCCACCACCACCGAGAGAGCGCATCTTGAGAGAAGCTGAGGCAACCTGCCCGAGGGCCCGCGGCAGGCGGGCGGCCAAGCGGGGCTGCAACTCAGACTCATGGCTCCAAGCTCGGGCTGTTCTTTTCCCTTCTCTTTCTCACTGAACCTGGCTTCAGAATAAAGCAGGCCTAGTAGCCAGAGTTGGGCTCTGCAGTCTGGGCTTCCTTCTCGGGCACAGGTCTGCACACAGCATCACACACCCCTGCCCCAGCAGGTTCAGATGGAAGCTCAGGAGAGGCAGCTCTCTGCCCGGCTCCCTGAGGCTGGCTGGGCCTGAGCCACCAGCAGAGCTCTGGCGGGAGATGCAGGAGAGCATCCCGCACTGGGCATTTCAGAAGCGCCACATGGTAAAGAAGGCCTTCGAGTTCATGGACCGAAAGGGAAAAAGAAAAATAAATAAAATAGAGGGGGAACAAAGAAAGCGTTGTAGATGCTTTTTTTGGTCACTTTCAACTTCTTAAAAATCCTGCAGTGCTGCCCTCTAGCCGTTGATCCGATGCAGCAGCCATAAATCCTAGGCCAATGTTTGCATTTAAATTTAAAGCAATTAAAACTAAATAAACCTAGCAGCCCAGCTCCTCACTAGAGGCACTAGCCACAGTCTAAGAGGTATGGAGGCGCACGGGGAGGGCAGCTCGGATACAGGGCGTTTCCATTACTACAGAAAGTTCTGCAGGGCAGGGCTGTTCAGACCCTTCCGAGACATGGGACGAAACTGACACTGGGGTGGGTGACAGGGCCCGAGTCATCCAGTCACACCTGGGGCTCTTTCGGCCTTTATCTGGTTGGTGTAGGTCTCGTTATCCTCATCTGTCCGGTGAGAACCCGAGGCTCAGGGAGGTGCAGGGATCCCCCCAAATCAACAACTGGTGAGGGCCACGCTTGAGCCATAAGCCGCCTGGCCCATAAGCCGTCACTAGGTTCTTCACCCCTCATGACATCAAGGAAGAGCCCCTCACGGACTCGCCCCAGCACCGCTTACCCCTTCACGCTGCAGCAGCCTCTCTCGGCAGGAGCTGCGAGCCCTTCTGCTCGTGACCAGCTCAGGTCCCAGGCAGAATAATCAGGGTGTGGCCTACACATCTCTCTTCCGCCCACGGGGGCATTTCCCCAGGCTGCTGGCACTTTTCCACCAAAAGCCCAGAGCGGGGGACAGAAGAGAGACTTTTATAACAAGAAAGCGCCGCTTGGGAGAAATTTCTTGATGGCAACACACGTTGACATGCAGGAGCACCCCTGCTGACAGACGCAAGCGTGCTCACACTCAGCACACACACACCGGCTCAGACGCACACTCACAGAGGAGCTTACTTAGTACAGACAGCGGAGCCCACAGCTGGAGCACCTGCGAAAGATTTAATGCAGTGGCCTTCCAGTTCTTTCTCTGCCAAACCTCCAAGCTCAAAGACAAGCACCCAGGACGGCTGAGATGCCACAAACAGCCTTGCAGATTGGCCGAAAGTCAGGGAACACGAACACGGGGTGCAGGGAAAGAGACGGGGTAAGAACACCGGGGGCGGGGGGAGGAGGCAGCCTGCATCTGAGTGGAGGGAGGATGGAGAGCAGCCAGTGACGGACCCGGGAACCAGCACACACTGATCTGCACAACACCCCAGCCAGACGAAGCAGGTGCCAGGTGCCGGACCACCAGACCTCCCCGGTGAGACCTCAGGGTGCAGACCAGTAAGAGCTTCCTAAACAAGAGCCTGGTGCCGTGCTGGGGAGAGGGGAGTGGGGCTGAGGGGACGGGTGTGAGACAGGAAGTTTCTGAAGTGCCTATCAGGCCGAGGAAATGCTTGGACTTTCCATAATAGCCTGACAGGAAAAGCCGAATATCCAGACACAAAATAACGGACGCAGCACAGCAGCGTAGCCCACGTTGTCTGCAAGGGAGACCTTCAGCAGTTACGTAAATACATACGGCGTCCCAGAGGGTAATGTACTTTATATAAAATTTTGTAACTAGCGAGACTAATGGGGAGGCAGAATAGCAGCAACCTCTGATGGGGAGGGAGTTGGATATGAGCTTAAAAGGGATACAAAGGGAATTTCTGGACCGCTGGACATGGGCTTTATTTTTCTATCTATTTTGTTTATAAGAGAGAAGGAATGTGCCAGCCAGCAGGGGGAGCTGTTGGGGCCCCGGGCACAGACCTCCCTGGGCTGCTGGGCCAGCCCCTGCAGGGGGCACACTTCCTAACCTCCTGGTCCAGCCACTCCCTCTTCCCAAGGCAAGAGAGCCTGAACCCAGCAAACCTCACAAGCGGGTCTTATAGGAGCCATCCCCAGGTGGGATGAACCCCACCCCAGCTGGCAGGGTCTCCCAGTCTCTCTCACATACAACCCACCCCAGGGCCCTGCTGGGGCTGAACTAGGTACTAGGGACCCACAGTACTAGGCCCCACAGAGGGATATGTGGCCTGTGGAGGGAGCCAACGGGTTTCAGGGTGTCTGGCTCAGGAAAAGAAACAGCCCCTTCACGCTGTCCCCCACCTTGGGGCAGAGCCCCCGCAGGGGTGCCCCGAGTCCTGGTTCAGCTACACCAGCCCCAGGACTTTGCTCCCCACCTTCCCTGGCCTCCACCACATGGCCCCTGAGTTCTCACGCTGCCCCTTGCACCTCGGCGATACCCATCTCTAAAGGGGGGTTATTAGCACCTTGAAAGATGGCTGTGAGGACACGTGACACACCCGGCCCAGCACCTGCACACAACGTGCCCAAAGTCACGGGTCCATCTCCTCTGTTTCGTCCCTGTCCCTTGATGAGCATGTGACGAGCATGGCTGGAGCAGCTGGACCCTATTGAAACAGGGGAGCGGGGGAGGAGGCTGCTCTGAGACAGAGGTCAGAGGCCCCAAAAAGCCCCTAAAGGCCAAAAGGCCACAAACCAGAATCCAGGGCTATAGCAACAAGGGCTATAGCCTATCAGAGAACAGTGCCCGATACAGATCACTGTCTATGGGTTCTCACCCACGCGCACAATTGCAAGGGACCTCAGGCTACAGGAAAAACAGTCATGGGGTTTATTTACAAACAGGGGGAAACGAGAGCGTTTACGTATCCACAAGAGGCTGGCTGCTTCATCCAGACATCAGCATTGGCAGTCACCAGTTCTAGGCAGCACTGTCCAGTAGCAATGGCCACTACGGGCCTGCAGAGGCGATGTTCCAGTGAACACCCAGTATTACAGCTCTTGTGAGTTGTTGGTTTATGCCACCAACAAACAGCTCTTGAGACACCAGGCCCAGGGCCTTTGGTGCTCCTTCCAGTCAGTGTCACAGCCAGGACCGAGTCCCAGTCTCTCTCTCTCCTCAGAGGCCAGCGGCTGGAGGCTTCCCTCCTTCTTCGAAGGCTGGAACCGTCTTCTCCTCTTCATCTGCAGGAGCTTTTCTTCCTCTGGGCTGCTGCTTCTCTGTCTGCTACTCCAGATCACTCCAAATCCCTGTCAGCATTTTCTCCAAAATGTCTCCCAACGAACTTCTCCAAACTCCCTTCGACCCGGCCTTATATTCACTTCTTCAGGTGCCCCCACACACAGTCTGATTGATCCATTTTACTGCACCTGATTGGTTCATTTTGCCTGCACCTGATTGGTTCATTTTGGCCTGTTCCAGAATTCAGGAAGTATAATTTACAAGACTGGCTCGACTATCACTAACTTGTGCTGATAGGTGGAGTCCTGGTGTCAATCAACCCAAGGCTCACACCCGACTGGTCCATTCCACGATCCAGGCAGCACACTGCTACATAAAAGGTTTCTGAGGAAGGACTGCCGCACTAACTTGCAGGGGAGCCAGAGACCACTCCTCCTGCTGGCTGTAGCCCGGTAACACTATGAACCACACAGCAGCCTTCCAGGCCCTCCCTGGACATTGGGGTTCAGTCTCAGCCTCCCTCTTCCACATTTTATGACCCTTGCAATCATACACACTCATCAGGATACTACATTAAGCTCAATGTAGTAAAGCCAAATTCATCTGCAACCTTCTCCTGTGCCATGGGGCATATTGTCACAGTTTCTAGAATTTATGATGTGAGAGGCCACTGTTAGAGGCCACTGTTCCACCTACCACAGCCTCTGAAAGCACCTTGGGCCCTGGGCATTGTGACTGATGGGCAGGTCAGACCTGGCGTTCGTGTTCCCACTGCAGAGCTGAGAACACTGAAGCTCAGAGACTGCAAGCAGTTCATCAGCAGTCATACAGCATGGCACTCAGGCTCAGCCTCGCCTGCCTCTGAAGTTGGGGCTGGGGTGGAGAGTGGGGAGCAGGGTCATGGGGAAAGTGTGGGCAAAGCCATCGACACCAAGAGACACAGCACCTGGAAGGGTCTGGGGCCGGTGGGCGGCCAAGCAGAGCTGAATGAGGGTGCTGGCCTAGCCCTTCCCTGAGAGACCCCGCCTGCCTTGTGGGCACTGACGATGCCAGGGGCTCCACGATGCACGGCCCAGTGGCTACCTTCCTGGCCCAAGTGCAGATTCTTAATAGATCCTTTATGTCCGACAAACACAGCAGAAGACAGAAGTCACGGGGCAATGTATGACTCTTCAAATTTGTTTCCTACTCATCACCTACCGTAAGCAGATGCAAGTAAGAGTTCTTTATCTGAGGTTCATATTAATCGGTAATTAAGTGGCTAACATACTATGAAAAATGCAATTATTCGGGTGAGGGCATCCTCGTCGGGACGGGACTGCAGAGCTGGCAGGAGGCCTGCTGTAAGCCCCGGCAGTGTGAGACGGCGAGCAGCAAGGCCGGGCCCGGGGCCTGAACCCAGAGGCTGGAATTGGAAGCCAAGGGCACCTGGTCTGACAACAGGCCCTTCGTCGGGCCACAGCGGGGCCGGCAGCAGGCCATGGCAGTGAGGAAGAGGAAGGTCCGGCACTTGGGGGAATGCCAGGAGCTCACCGGCGCTCACAGAGGGCCTGTGCATGCCAGCAGACAGCTCCCTCAGCCAGGACGCGCCGCAGCTACCACTGACATGGGTTGACTATGGAGGCGCTGCCCCTGCGTCCCCCTCTAAGCTGCCAGAAGGAGCCCAGCCCCCCATGATCACACAGCCAGGGCACACGTCTCAGTGAGGTGGGGCACGAAGGTAAGGGGACTGGCCGCCTCTTGCTCTGCTGATCTGGGCTTAGAAGCCATGGGGTCCCGGGAGGCCCCCAGACCCTCCTCCACATTCCCAAGTCCACTGCGCACTTCAGACACCCCTGCCCGGGGTTCTGTGGTTGCTGCCTTACCGTTGACGGATCTCAGGCTGGAAGCAGGGGGGAAGCGGGCCCCTCCCAGCCGCCGGCCCCAACCCCATGCAGATAATTCTTCCCAGTGTTTATTGCCTTTCCACTTATTTATCAGCCAGGCTGTCTCAAAATTTATGCTATCGATGCTGTAGCAACAGCTCAGCTGCCAGGATTGATTTCTTTTATTTAAGGTAAAACTAATTTAGTTTGGAGGCCTGGCTCAAAATCCTAATGTTTGATGAAAAGGTGCTACTTGGCCAAGGGATTCCTGGGAAGACTCCCCAAAACAGGAGCCCCCACCCCAGGACAAGCTGCAGCTCGGGGGAGACCCACAGCAGCACCATTAATGTCTACCCAGCTTGGGGTCTGCACACACAACGCCTCGGGATCTGGGAAAGGTGTCTCCTCCCCTGTGATCTCTAAATGAGCAAACTGAGGCACAGAAAGGCTGAGGAACTCACCCAAGCCACAAAATGAATTCAGGTTTACCTACCTCTAAAAACCTGGGACTTCCCTGACTATGGGAGGAAATTCTCTGAGTTTTTTAAATCACCTCATAAAATGCATTGTCATTAAACAGGATGCTTTAAAAAAAAAAAGATTTGTTTATTTGTGCATACAAGAGCTGGGGTACAGGTCAGAGTCGTGGGAGGTGAGAGGGTCCACCAGAGTCAGAGTGGGGAGCAGAACAGGCAGATCGACTGAAACACACTGCTAAGGTAGCAGCGGGAGAGGTCTTCCACACCATGCAGGTTCCCTCCCAGGCTGGCGGCAGGGATCGAACTTGTGCTGCCATGGCTGCGGTTTGCCTCATAGAGCATTGCTTAACCCACTGCACCACCAGGGAGGCCCCAGGATGCGTTTTCCCCGTGAGAACCTTACAAGGTATTAGGCCGAGGTTCCTGATCGATGACTAGGCATCCAGTACATCATGACCAACCAACCGTGTGTCATTAGTACCAATGTACACTAACTACAAATGGCTTAGCAATCAGCTGAAACACAAATCCTAAATGGTCACATAAAATATGTCACACATCCTATGGCTTGGGACTAAATATAGTGTATGTTTGTCCTATGTGTATGTGTATAATGCCCATGTTCAGGGTGTAGAAAATAGAGTTCTGCCGTATCTTAAACTTGACTTTAAACTAAAAAGCTGCTACATCAGAATTACAGAATTGCAAAGGGAGGAGGGGCCTTCAAATGTATGGCTCCTAATATGGTACATATACATGGTGGAATACTATTCAGCCATCAAAAATGAAAAACTAGACACATTCATAGGAACATGGATAGAACTGGAAGGGATTATGCTCAGTGAAGTAAGTCAGAAGGCAAAAGAAAAATACCAGATGGNTCCTCCCCTAGGAGGAATATAAGGGAACCAAATAAGGATCAAGGAAAGGAATAAGAACAATAATAATAACAATAAAGACACAAAAACCAAAAATGAAAAGACAAGAACAAACTGGGGATACTTGATGGGGAGGGTGGAGGTGGAAGGTTGAGGGCAGATGGGGGCACAGGGGACTGAGGTGATGGTGCACTGGTGATATGGTGATGGGGAATCCATGGGGATTACAAATGATGTCAAATATATATAAATTTTAAAAAGTTAATATTAAAAAAATAAAACACATATCAAAGTCAAAAAAACAAAAAATAAATGTATGGCTCCTAGTCCCTATCTGAGTCTGGAATCCTCACCGTGACAGCACTGCCGGGCTCTGCCAGCCACCACGTGAACACCCCCTTGGATGGGGAGCTCGCTGTCTCCCTGGCCTCCTAGGTTAGTGCTCCCTGCAGCTTCCCATGGTGCTTCAATGGAATGAACACAGACCGTCTGACTAGGGTAGAACCAGCAGGCCTTGGGGAGGGTCCTGTCCTTAATTAGCCTTCAATCACCTATGAGCTGTGACCCAAAGCAAGTTATTTCACCTCTATGAGCCTCAACTTCGCCATCTGTTAAATGGCGGCTTATAACAATACCCACCTCATATGATACTGGAAGGGCGAGCAGGCGAGCCACGTTCACGCTCACTACTTTTACTCCCATTACTGCTGTCCCAAGCACTGAGCAAGGGTCTCCGTCCCTCTCACAGGCGTCCCCTGCTGTCTTTGGAAGCCACAGTGGATGTATTGTGAGGCTTTCAACGCCTCCCTGGGCTGTGACATGCTGTTACTGGAGCCGCTTCTCCCTGACGTCTCTGGACACTGGCCTGCCCCCGCTGCACCTCAGGGTTTGCGCAGCCCACTCATTCGACAGGAGACGATCAGCGTCCTCTGAGCGACTGATGGAAGATGCTCCTCCAGATGCGCACGCCAGACCTTCCTCCGGGTCAGCATTTCTCAAGCTGGGTTCCGTGCGACTTCTATTTCCGTGATACACAAAGGTGGGTTTGGGAAGGAAGGAGCCTGTGGTCAGACAAGGCTGACACACAACAGACGCTCAAACAGCATTTGCATGAAAGCACAAAGAAGCAACACCTAGAAGTTACCCTCCAGCAGACGGCCCAACACAGAAACCCGCAAATCTGTTCTAAGATTTACTTTTATGAAAGAATTGCAAGCTCCATGGAAAGATTTTCACCATCGCTATCATTACAGATACATAAATCCAAACGACAATAAAACACCACTTCACACATAGGATGGCTTCTATTGAAAAAGGAAAAAAACAACAAATGTGGGTGAGAACAAGGACAAGTTAGAAGGTTTGTATACCACTGCTGGGAATGTAAAATAATGTGGACACTATGAAAAACAGTACTGTGGTTCCTCAAAGAATGAAAATTAGAATTATCATATGATGCAGCAATTCCCACTTCTGATCCCCAAAAGAATGAAAAAAAAAAAAAAACAAGGACTCAAACAGATATTTGAACACTCACATTCACAGCAGTGATGATAGTCACAAAAGCCAAAAAGGCAGAAGCAACCCAAGCATCCATCAATAGATGAGTGGATAAATACAATGTGGTTTGTACACAGCGAAGAATATTATTCAGGGCCTCCCTGGTGGCGCAGCGGGTTAAGCAACGCACTATGAAGTGGATCACGGCCACTGTGGCACGAGTTCAATCCCTGCTGCCGGCCAGGGAGGGGACCCACATGGTGCAGCAGACCTCTCCTGCCTCACCCGCTGCTGCCCTCAGCAGTGTGTTTCAGTTGATCTGCCTGTTCTGCTCCCTGCTCTCTGTGGTGAATCCTCTCACCCCCCCCACACCTCTGGCCTGTACCCCAGTGCTTGTATGCATAAGCAAATAAATCTTTAAAAAAAAAAGAAGAAGAATATTATTCAGCCTTGAAAAAGAAATTCTGATACACACTACTTCATGGAGGAATCTTAAGGACATTATGCCAAGGGAAATAAGCCAGTCACAAAAGGACAAATGCTGAGTGATTCCGCTCTATGAGGGTCACACAGTAATGACATTCCTAGGGACAGAAAGCAGAATAATGGGGGCTGGGGAAGATGTGGACGGGAAGTTGCTTAATGGGGTTCCATGTTGCAAGATGAAAAGAATTCTAGAGGTGGGTGGTGGTGATGGCTGCACGACAACGTGAACATACTTAGTTCCCTAACTGCACACTTACATGTTCAAGATGGTGAATTTTGCCCACACTGGAGAATTGCATATCATGTGTATGGCCGATGGATCACCTTCTCCCTCGGATGCTTAGTTCCTTCCGTGTCCCTGCCCCTGGTGACAACCCAGCCATGCCAGCACCTGTGAGGTCTTGCGACACTTCTAATGGGGAGAGGCAGAGGGGCTCTTATTTGGCCCCACAGCAACCAGTTTTTCCGGGGTGCAGCAGCCATGATCAATTCTGACTCATCTAACCCATCCCCCGGGGTCCCTATTCATACTCCGGGCACGAGAAGCACAGGCTGCCCTTCCCACCCCAGAGCCACCTCAAGTCTGCCAACTGAGGTACTGCCCCCTCCCTGCCCCACCCGCCTCCAAGGAAGGCCTCCCAGGGCCACGAACAGACCTGTTGGGACCACAGGAGACTGAGCACCTGAATACAGAATCTGTGTCTCTCCCCCTTGAGTCCGGAAGCCAGCACTCCTCAGACCTGACCACCAGCGAATGAACCAGCACCCAAACCAAGGTCTGACAGCCGGCAGGGAGTGGGGGCTGGGAGCAGGAGCAACGCCATGCTCCCCTTCTCTACTTCGATTACAGCTCCCTCTCTACCTCCCTTTCCAGCCCCTGGAAGCCCCTGGAGTTTTGGTGGGGAATCTACTCGTGACACCTGTTAAAGGGGGCAGAGCAGGACCCCCATGGTGAAGGCAGTGACAGTGCAACGGCCTCCGCAGGGAGGAAGACTGGCCTGTACCCCAAACACAGCATGGGAAAGTGGCAATGTGTGACCAAGGAGCAGGTGAGTGGGAATCAGGGATGGAAAGTTACTAAGAGAACACGGAGATTAAAGGGGCTTCCGGCTAAACCCCCGTCAGAAGAGTTTTGCTGGAGACAGGTCAGGGACATCAGCCCACCTAGGGAGTGGTGTGGGATGAACAACCTGCTCAGGTAGCACGGCCCCCTCAATTCCGTAACTATGCGATTGGCAAGTCAATAAAATGGGGGCGGGAGAGCAGAAGCAGAGGAGAAGGGATCTGGTTAAACTGACTTAGCAGAGTTCCTGCTAAAACTGGATTCAGCAAAGACGTACTCCGCTGGGCCTAGGAGAAGGTTCTGGAGTCTGAGCAGTTGGACCGACAAGACACCTCTCCTGCAGGCTGTGAGTGGCCACACTTAAACATTAGCCCCTCTGCCATTCCACCCTCCTTTGGCCAAAGGACACGTTTTGCTAAAAAGAGGCCAAGTTTCCTCAAAACGTGTCTAAGCAGCTGTGGACGGTCGGTCACCTTTCTCCTCCCGCAGGTGTCCCCCCAGAAACAGTCAGCAGAATCCCAAGGACGCACGTTAGTTCTCATCAATAGCCACTAGATGGCAGCATCAGGCATCATTTACTATCCAAAAAGTAGCTTAAGGTACAGGCGCTTGGGTTCTAAATTCAGCCAAAAGTAAGAATGAGGAAGGAGGGGGAGTGGAAAGGCAGGGACTCGATTCCAACTCCCCCCTCCCAGTTTTCTACATGGCTGTATGACCTTGCACATGACCTCTAATCTCTCGGAGCTTCTGCTCCTGTAAACTAGGACAGGTGTGGCGCCTACTCCTCAGGCAGGGGCTGGAGCCCAGGGAGGCCTGAGGAGCTCCTGGGAGCGGTACCAAGCAGGGAAGGCCAGCCCCAACCCAGGCCAACACGTCAGGCCTCTAGGCACGCCTTGCCCTCTTCTGGTACCTAAAAACAGCACCCCAACACCTCCCCAGGTGACTGCTGTGCGCAGCTGGGAGTGCCGCTCTCAAGCGTGAACGCAGATCAGCATCACTCAGAGCTCTCAGATAACAGAGTCTGGGCCCACCACCAGGTTCCTCACTAAGCTGGTCTTGGTGGTGCAAGCACTGCTGAGGCTGCTGGCCAGGGCCACGCCTGGAGAACCCCTGCCACAGAGGGGGGAGGAGTAATTCTCATAAAGCAGCACCCACGCGCCTGGCCCTTCCACACTGTGACTCTTTTCCCACCTCTGCCTGGGCCTCAATTTCCCATCTGTAGAATGGGAAAGCAGACTCCTACCTTGCCAGGATGTGAAGAGAAAGAGGTAACACACACACACACACACACACACGGTAGGTCTCATGAAGTAGCAGCCAGTCTTCCTGGCTTTGGGTTAGACAATGGTTTCTTAGATTTGACACTAAAAAGTGCAATAGACAAAGGGAAAAATAAGCAGTCTGACACAGATTTTAATATCATGAGCCTACTGACATGCCACTGTTTTCTATCCGAGGTTCCATAGCCACAGATTCAAGCACCTCAGATGTGGGTGGGTTGAATTCGTGGATGAAGAGCCCGTGAGTACAGAAAGCTGATTATAAGGGATCTATCATCCTCAGATTTGGGGTGGGAAGATTCTGGAAGCACTCCCCCAAGGACACCAAGGAACAGCTGTAGTTAAGTTTTGAGAGTCAAAAGTCATATGTGGAGTTTATATGTGGATGTTCAAGTGCCTGAGGGGTGGGTACCCCTAGCTCCCACATAGTTCCAAAGGTCAAAAGTATACAAATTTAACTTCATTAAAACTAGAAGGTTTTATATTTCAAAGGACACCATCAAGAAAATGCAACTATAGCTCAGAGAATGGGAGAAAAACTCTTCTAAACACAACAAAAAGAGAAATCAGTTAAAAATGGGAAAATGTGGGGGGCCCCCTGGTGGCGCAAAGGGTTAAGCATCTCACTACAAAGCATCTGCAGCCACTGCAGCATAAGTTTGATTCCCCGGCACAGCAGACCTCTCCTGCCTTGCGCACTGCCCTCCTCAGCAGTGTATTTCAGTCAATCTGCCAGTTCTGTTTAAAAGCAGAATATCTACATTCTTCACTGCTGTCATGGAGAAGATATGTGGACTGAATTTCAGGGAGCTGGAGAGAAGAGCGGTCCCTTGGAAGGTGAAATTCCCGCTAGAGAGAAGACACATGCAAAGGTCCTGTAGCCAGCAGAGCGCTGTGCTCATGGGGAACTCAGTGCCTCAACACAGCAGGAGCTCGGGGTGGGGATGGGGCTGCAGAGGGCAGCAGGGCAGGCATGCCAGGCTGAAGAGCCTGGACTTGTCACAAGGAGTGAGGGTGGACTGGTAGCAGAGAAGTGAAGTGGGTAGGGGCGAGGCTCCACATGACCCTCCCACATGAGGAAGTCGGGGGCTCCAGAGCTGAAGACTCTTCAAGGCTGGCTCCTGAGGTGGGAGGGGAACAACCCATTCCCCCCCCACGGAGTGAGACCTCCAGTTCCCAAGACTCCAGACACCTTCCAGTTCTGCAGCCCTGACCCCAGCCCTCCTCCCATCCAAGGGTCGCCATGTGTTTCCTGCGAGCGGCCCCAGCTGGGACTGAGATGCGGAAGGAAACCTTCCCAGCAGCACAACAGGCCAGAGGGAGCTGTTCTCAGAGAGGGTTCCACAGCCCAGGGCAGGGGAGCCAGGGCCACATCCTCATACACAAGGGGGTACAGAAACAGCAGGGTCTTCCATCCATATGGAAAAAAGAACCCCAGCCTCTTCCTCCTGGCTGGCTTGCCTGTGCCCCAGAAAGGCAGGTTCCTGCAGGACTGACACCACACGGCCCACCACACTGCCACCTTGCCTTCCCGGTGCCAGCCCTCCCGGGGTGCTCTGGCAGCTTGAAGAGCCCCCCTTTCATTTCATTTGCCTCTGGATGCCGGGCCCATCAGAGGTGGTGCAGAGGAGAGCAGGAGGTCCTCTGAGCTCTGTTACCGACGCAGGCCTCGCAGGCTGCCTGTGAGTTCAGTAGAACATGGCAAGTCCTCACTGACTACAAAAGAGGAAGCTGAGGGAGAAAGCACTGACCAGCCATTGGGCAGAAATTGAGATCAGAACCAGGGTTCAGAACTCCCAATCTATTGCTCTTGGCACAGTCTTGTTAAAACTATAGGTCAATGCAAGGGGTTAAGTGTCAGCCCTCTGAAGCATCCGCAGCCACTGCAGCACGAGTTCGATCCCGGCCAGGGAGCGGACCCACATGGTGCAGCAGACCTCTCCTGCCTCGCCCGCTGTTCACCAGTGTATTTCGGTTGATCTGCCTGTTCTGCTCCCCGCTCTATCTCTGGTGAATCCTCTCACCTCCCATGACTCTGGCCTGCACCCCAGCTCTTGTGTGCATAAATAAATAAATCTTTAAACACAAAACAAAACTGTAGGTCAACTAAGAGTCACGGGCCCGTGAGGCTAAGAGTTGGCCTGGGACTAGAGAGGATTGTTCTGGCCGGTAAGAGCCTCTCTTGTCTCCCTCCTGGTTCTCACTGGCAAGGAAAGGGGTGAGGCTGGAGGACCCCTGAGAGCTCCACCAGCCCGAGTGAGCAGCTCCATGCAGCCTGCCTTCGGTTCTCCCTGCCTTGGGCTCTCCCTGCCTTGGGCTCTCCCTGGTTGGGAGATGACCCGGAGAAGGGAAAGGCCGGGGCAGGCAGGAGGCAGAAACCCAGGCTGGCCAGCTCTGGCCCTGGTGCCACAGTGCTGCGCCACAGCCATGCTTTGTCTGTTGCCCCAGCAGAAGGCAGGGCCCACCGCTCAGCCCCGACCCACCTTCCTGCCCGCAGATGGGAAAGCCTCCGACCCATTGTTCTCCGGGACACTTTGATGGAGGATGCAAGGAATGTGAGGCCTGGAGACAGGAAATCCTAGCTTCCGCGGGGCCAATGTTCTCCTAGACATGGGCTTGCCCTCCAGAGGAGGAGGTGGGGGCCCGTTCCTTTCCCAGCTCCCTGGGCCACCCTGGAGCACCCTGACCTCACTGGGCTTCTGCAAGTGACAGGGGTGCAGAAGACTGGCCAAGGACACGGGCAACCACTGGCACAGACGGCTCCTGCTGGTGGAGGAGGACGGGGCTACGGGTGCTGCTGGCCCTCTCTGCGCCTGGCAGCGCCCTCTGCCCACTCATACATCCATGTGGGCATCCCACGGCCCCTTACACACTCCATGCACGCCTTTGCCTGCCCACGTACCCACAGCTGCCGAACAAAAGCCAGGCACCCAGATGCCCATGTCTAGGCGCTCCTCACACCCTCACAGTATCATCGTCGTGACTGTTAATTGAGCGCCTACTGTATACCCAAGGTCATGCCGCGTACTTTATGCGAATCTTCCCAGTTGCCCTTCCGGCGACCCCGCGAGGGCAGCATGCCATCACTCCCACTTGACAGGTGGGAGGCCAAGGCCCTGGAGGCTCCTGGCTTGTCCAGGGCCGGCGGGGCTGTAGTGGCAGCGGCAGAGGCAGCCAGGACAAATGCCCAGGCTCTGCTCTAACCCCCTGGTCCCACTGCTCCTTGCTGGTACCCTCAGGCCCCTCGCATCTGAGCCCCACTTCCTCAGCAGTCTTCCCCGGATGTTGTGAGAGAAAAGTGAGAAACATCTGGGAAAACGCTCTGCACACGAGGTATTGTTCTCACGGCCAGCCGGGAATTCGATCGCTGTTCAACTTTCCTGGCCGAGAGGCCTCCCTGGGCGCCATCCTCATCCTTGCGCCCATCCTCGTCCTCGGGCCTGCTCCAGCCCGTGTGGTGTGCCCACAGGGCCAACTGTGGCCCAGCCTGAGGGCTCTTGCCCGACCTCAGGCCACTGAGCAGCCAAAAAAGTATGTGGTGGGCTAGGTGGGGCGATTCTCTAAAATTTAGGGTACCTCGGGGCCCTGCCCAGCATACAACCCCCAACAGAGCTCCTCAGTGTGGCACGAGGACCACCCCCTTGCCGGCGTGTCCCCAGCAAGTCCCAACCCCCCTCCGAGCGCTTCAGTGTCCCCCGCACAACGGAGAGCTGGAATCTCGGTTCTGCTACCCCAGAGCCGTGGGCCCTCGGTAAGCCACTCAGCCTCCCTGAGCCGTGCCCTCCTCGCCCGGGAAATGACAACATCAGTAGAACTTACACCTCTCAAGGCTGTTGTGAGGACTCACTACATGAGAAAACGGAGGAAACGCTGAAGCTGAACAAGTGGGGTGCCTGTGGGGTGGAAGCTTCCCACGGGGCAAGGCGCTTTCCAGAGGGGGTGTCTGGGAGGGCTGGGTAAAGGGGCGGTGTGCTCGCGGGCTTCGTGCTGGCGGAAGCCCTCCCAAGTGACAGGACACGCAGGCGCAGGCTCAGAGGCCGGGAGGGGAGCAGCTCAGCCCAGACCGGCCAGGGCCAGGGCCAGGGCCAGGGCACGCAGCCTGGGTGCTGGGTGCTATCGCGAGCCGGGCAGAGCCCACCCTCTCAGGGTCACCATGTTAAAAACAAGGTCAGAGGCTGGGACGGGGTTGACAGGAGCTCCAGTCTTTCGTTTCCGCGGTCCGTACCCCAGCTTCATACAGAGCCGGGCACCCCACAGGGCTGAGGCTGCTGGTTCAGTGCCCCGTGAGGTCTTCGGAAAAGGGCCCACCGCCCTGTATGTGCCCCTGCACACACCTGGCACCCTGCCCAGTGCCGTCCGCCTCACAGGGGACCCGCCCGCGGCCAGGCTCCCACTCACACATTCACGCTCCGCACCCTGCTCTGTGCTCGCCCTGAGCTTAGCGCCCAGCACCCAGAGGTGCCTCTCAGGAGCGCTCTCTGAGGCGCGCCCCTCCCTGCTCCTCCTTCAGGCTCTCCCTCCCTCCTGCGGCCCTGCAGCCCAGCCCACCGGGACCCCAACGGCTGTTTGTTCCCAGGGCCCTCAGCACAGCCTGAAGCCGCCCAACCCCCCCCCCCACCAGGGCTCCTGCTCTGGGGCCACACACCTGCTCCCGTGCAGGCGCAGCCCCAAGTCCAGCACTCACGGTCCCCTGCGCCCTCAGCCCAGGGCAAGTCTGGCCCTGTGGTGGCCATGCTCACAGCGCGGGTGTCTGGAGCACTCATCCAGAGACAGGGAGAAGGGAAGGGGCAGATCTCGGCCGCATGCACGCCAGCGCTGACCGAGCGGGCGGCCGCTCCTGTGCAGGTGGGTCTGAGACGCACCGGCCTGTGCGGGTCTGAGACACGGGCTTCAGAGAGCCACTCCCTGCCAGCGCTTTGCCCACAAGCTGGCCACACACTGAGCTGGGACGTGGCCCTACACACCCAGACTGTGGCCCCCAGGGCCGTCTGCCAGCTCCAGGGAGTCGGGGGTCCAGGTCACGCATATGGAATGCCCACCTGTGCAGGCAGGGGCAGGGGCCCCAGGGCACACGGTGGGGCGGGGGTGAGGAGGGCTGACAAGCAGGTGGTGGGCACTGGGGGGCTGTGCGAAGTGCTTCAGGAGCACAGGGCGGAGCAGCGGAGGGAGGGGGCAGGGCGTGCGGTCGGTGGGGCCGTGGAGGCAGGCTGGCAATGCAGAGAAGGCGGAGAGGCGCTGGGCGGTCAAGGGCAGAGACCCAGAGGGCCTTCTCCGAGATTCCCAGAGTCCCGGGAAGGGAGAAGGGGTGCAAGCTCCGGTTTGGTGAGCCCCTGCTGCCCCCACTACACAATGGGGTCCGGGGTGTCCTTTGGAGACAGGCCTGGTTCTGGACCTCCTGCCCCGGTGCCCCACAGTGGCAAGCCTGTGATCTCAGGGGCCTTCATCCCCAGTTTGTCTCCCCGTCTGTGCGAGGGGGCTAGCAAGAGACCCCCAGAGATGGGCAGAGGACTCCCCGTGGAGAGGCGCGGGGTGTTGCCGCGCACACAGACTGTGGGCCTCAAGCTCGAGCGTACAAACACGTCCTCTCGGGGGCCACAGCATGTGACCTTGGCCCCCAGGGCCAGCCATTCCGACGCCACCCGCCTGCAGAGGGGCGCGGGAATCTGCTTTGTCCACGTACACTCCCAGCTGCCCGAGGGAGGCGGCTCCAGGGCCCTCTGCGAGCAACGCCAAGTCCACCACCGCTTGCCTGCCGTGACCGCCGCTGCTCCTCCTGGCCCCCCTCGCTCTGCGGACAGCCCCGCGGTCTGGGCGGGCGGCCCGCTCCACAGAGGCACGTCTGCCATCACGGTCCCACAGCCAGCACTCACCGGCGTAGGACCTGGACCATCTGCCAGCCCTATGCCATACAAGCAGGGCATCATGCCCGCGGCCTGGTCAGCTTTTGTCCTGCAAAGAGCTGGGTGGGTGTCCCCAGGCCCTGTGGCTACACCCCACCGGCCCCCACCGCTGCTTCCCTCTCCGCTGCTATCAGGGCCCGCAGACCATCCCGTTTCCTGTCGGCCCACTGGCTGCCTCCTTTGCTCCTCACGGCACTTCCTGGCCTGGTGCCCTCCCATTACCTCCTTTGCTTCCAGAGGGGCTGGGGCAGGGGCTGGGCAGTGGCAAAATAGGGCCTGAGACCCTCAGGAGGCCCGAGAGGGCTCTAGCCTCCCTCCTGTGGCCTGGACCACCTCTCACAGCCACTCCGAGTGAGAATCCACTCTCCAAGCTCCCTCCCCAGCCCCCAGCAGCCAGGCTGCCACCCCTTGTTTACAGCTGGTCAGGAAGAGTGGGCTCAGGGCAGAGTCAACTTCCTCGCGGACCACAGTACAAAGGGACAGCCCCTGGCTGCCACCAGAGCCAGAGACCCCACGGGAGTGATGCCCCAGCCGGCACGTCCCCCGGGCAGGAGACCACGGACAGTCAGTGGTCAATGGGCGGGGGGGAGGAGCTGGGCTGGCCACCAGGGCCAGCCCTGCTTCCTCTGGGCTATCCACCCCCCAGCCCAGCTGCCAGCAGGGAAAGCAGAGTTTATGTTGCAGAGAAGAAACGCTGAGACTTTGTTTGTTCACTCCACAGAGGGCGCGCAGCATGCTGCAGCCTGCTCTGACCCAACGGGGCGCTCCTGCCACGGCAGGTCACCCTCCTGGCCCGGCATCAGTGTCCCCGCCTGCTCACTCCCTCTGCTCACAGATAACCAAACAAAAGCCTTCCCTTTCTCTGCTCCACTTGAGGCAGATGTGGAGGGGGGGGGGGCCATGGTTGGTGAGTGCATCCTCCCGCCTCTCGCCAGCCCCTTGACTGCAGCTAGTCTGGGCCTTCCCTGTAAATACGCTCTGCTCAGACCCCCAGACCTCGCCCCAAGACTCCCTCCTCTTCCTGCTGGCCAGCTCACACCTGCCTTGCCTGCCTCCCACGGCCCTGCCTCTCCTGATTCCTCTGACTCATCTAACCATCCACAAATCTCAGCACCTCCCTCCTGTGAGGATGCCCTCGGTGTACTGGGGTACGTACCCTGTCTCCAACTGCACAGACCCTGCCCCGTTCCATACGCTCCAGTCCCCAGGCGCCACCCTAACATGGCTACTCAGCAAGCGCCATCTCAATGTCAATGGACGTAAAACAGAGAGATCTTAATCTCCTCTCCCCCAAAAGATTCTTTACCTGTTTTCCCTTCTCCACACTGGTGTCCACTGGCTTTTGAGTGCCTGGGCAAGGTCCCTTCTCTCTCAGGGTCTCAGTGTGCCCAGCTGTATCTGGAACAAGCACGGGACTCCCCATCCAACCCTCCATGCGTGGACCAAGAGATCCCCACTGTCTGCCCTGGAGACTCCAGACCAGCTGGCTGGGTGGGGGCCCAGGATCTGCAGCTCCTGCACGCTCCTCACATGACCCACACGATGCCAGAATGTGGGCCCCTCCAGGCCCCAACTTCCTGCTCCTGGTGGGCTCTGCGCCCAGCTCCAGCTGCCCTGTCTTCCAGTGAGACTACTGTGAGCGTGGGCTACGAGTATCCCCATTTCACAGATGAGGAAACTGAGGCTCGGGGGACACAACTGATCCACAGTCACACGAGAAGCAGCGCTAAGGCTCCTGATTCTGCTGATCCTTCCAGATCCAACTAACCCCACAACCCTCCGTGGCACCTCAGCACTGGCACCCGCACCCAGTGCCGCCAAGAGGAAGCAATCGGACCCTGCAGCGCCAAGAGCTGTGTCTGTCTCCCCGCCCCCACCCGCCCACCCAGCAGCCCCTGAACTGCCCCATCACCAGCAGAGTTGCCCCACCTCCCGCCCCTCCAGCATGTCAGGGGTCACCTGGGAAAACCTGGCTCTGGGCCCAGGCTGATGAGCCTGGATCTCTGGCTCTGCTACACCCGGCTGGGTGGACAAGCGCCTCAACCCTGCTGAGCCGCAGCGAGCTGAGCTGTAAAGGAGGGGAGAGAACACCTGCCCTCCGGCCTCCCAGAGGCTCACCCAGGCCCTTGCCGTGCCGGGCTCAGCGCCCCAGAGTGGAGGCCCGGAGTGGGGTCCAAGTGCACATCCCTGGCTGGCCTCTGAGGGGAGAGCCGGCTGCCGAGGTGGCCGCCCACCATGAAGCCTGCCTATCCCTATCTTGGCTAAGTCCGCCCTCACAAAGGAACAATAACAGGAAGCATCCCAGGGGGAAATGATCCAGGATCGGCTGGAAAACCTGAAGGGGAGGCACGCAGGCCTCCCTCGGTGGGTGCGGCGCCCCTAGAGAGGCTTCGGGAGAGCGCCACAGAGTGCGCGGCTCACTCGCCTGGACGGCCACTCTGACAGGACACAGACACACCTCGGCCACCGGCACGGTAAGTGGAGACCCCACCCAGTCCTGGGCCATGCGCCCCAGTGCAGGAGGGTCCTCAGCTTTCCCCATCTGTACAATGGACCTGGGCGCCAGGGAAAGCCACTGCTGGGGCAGACGGGTCGGTCTCCTCCCACTGAGGGCAGGCGGGGGCGCCTGGCGGGGGCGCTGCAGGCACAGCGGGTCTTCCGGGGCCAAGGGAAAGGGCGAGGGCTCGCTGTCCCCCAGGAGCCGCTCCCACTCTGAGTGAGCGGGGCCGGCCGGCCGCCATCCATGGCAGGCTCGGCAAAGCGGGGTTCTGTCTGAGTCCCGGCACGTCGGGGGGTGAGGACTGCACCAGGCCGCGGCGCCCCCCAGCACCACTTGCCCCTGGGGGAGTGTTTACCAGAGCCGGGCATCACCCACTGTCCTCCCAGGCGCCGTGCTGGCGCTGGGCTAGGGGCAGGAGCCATGGCAGGGAGCCGGAGGCCGTGTCCCTCTCGGCCGGTCAGTCGGTGCCCGTTTTCAGAACAGGGAGTTGAGCCTCAGCCCCAGGCACCCGAGGGCCTGCCTAGGAGAGAGGCACCCTCTCTGCTCCACAGGCATGATGACGAGCTGCCCTTCCTCTCCCCACCCGGACACCCAAACGTCAGAACCCCAAGGGGGTCACTCTAGGAGTCTCCATAAGAACATGAAGGCAGGTGGTCTCGGACCCAGCTTGGAGACTCTCCCTGGTGAGGCCCTGGCCTCACTGCCCATGTGCCTCTGGGGAAGCTGCCAACACCTCTGTGCCTGAAGGAGCCTGCCGGAGACGCCCAGGAGGGCTGTTCTGGGAGACAGGGTGGCCCCGGGAGCTTGGCTCCGGCTACAGTCACTAAAAGCCCGGGCTGATCCGAGCCCTGCCAGTGTTGGGTGGAGAAATCACAGCAGGCTTCCTGGAGGAAGAGGAGTCCCGAGGGTGCTGGGAGGTCCTGAGTCTACACTCCTGGTGGGCTTGTCTGAACGAAGGAAAGCATGATTTCTTTTTTGCAATTTGTTGTGGAAACTGGAGCTGATGCCTGCAGAAGCCCGTTGGCAACGGCACTCATTATTCTACTGCTGCCCACAGGCCGTGAGCTAGCTATAGCCTTTCTTTACTTCTCCGTCAGAGCAACTGCAAGCTGGAGAAGTAAAGCCTGGAGCGGGGGTCTGAACGAGAACCTTGTACCCCAAAGCCCAGGATCTTTCCAGCCTCCTATGGCCATACCACATCTCACCTGTAAAATGGAGTCTATTCAATGAGGCGATGGACACAGCCGGCACAGGGCAGGTCACAGCCAGGGGACCCTAGAGAAGCCACAGCTGAGATACCTGCTACCCAGGAGCGGGCCCTGGCTGGGGATGGCGTAAGGTTTCGAGGCCTGGGCCTGGTGGGGCCCCAGCACGCAGAGGGGTGGAGGGTACAAAGGAAACAGGTCAGCTCAGCTACGCCAAGCCAAATGCTATGCCCACTGCAGTGCTGGGTGAGCAGCAGCGCCCCAACGGGAGGGGATGGGCACCCCAGGAGCGGCAGGGCGCCTGCACGGCTTGGAGGGTTTCAGGAGGCTGGCGTGGCTGGACGGTTTTAGAGCAGTGAGTGGCCAGAGGGCTCGCGATGCCCCAGACCAGGGCTTTGTCTTCGGGTCACGGGGCTCCCCCTCTCCCCCCGACCAGTTCTCGCCTGAATTCAGTCATTTGTTGGCCTCAGGCCGGAGGGCAGCAGAGTTGCTGAGCCCAGTCACCCTGCCCAGTCCGGCTTACTGTGGTGAGGGGGTACAGAGGCAGCCACTGGCCTTGAAGGGGTTAAGCTGCCAGCCCAGCAGTCTGGACCTGAGCAGGCAATTGTGCTGCTGAACAAGGGCCGGACATGGGGGCAGGAAGTCAGAGGGGGCCATGCTTATTTTCTCCCAAAGCTAGATGACGCACAGCTCGGCCCCTGCTCTGGGGGTGCGAGGTGGGTACCGTGACTGCCAGCTTGGGAAGAATCTTGGGCCTTTTGTTCATGTGGACCTGCCCCTGCTATACCGTCACCTCTCTGTACCACCACCGCCTCCCCAGCAGCCTTGAAACTCCTGAAAAAAATTCCCATTTGACAGTTGGGACCACTGAGACTGAGAGGCCGAGCAGCCAGCCCCAGGTTCTATTAGTTTGGAGTGGAAACAGGACATGAGCGAGGTCAGCCCTGGGGCCCACCGTCCCAGCCATGCTTCATGATGAAGATGGCAGGGGGAGGGCGGGGGGATCCAGAGGAAAAACCTGAAGGTTCGAGCCACAGAACAGGCACCAGGATAAGCCAGGAGCCCAAAGATACAGGGGAAGGACTGTCCGAGGAGACAGGTCCTGCCCTCAGGAGCTTAATTGTTCCGGTGGAGAGATGCCTGTAACCACAAACCAAGCTCATGTTGGAGCAATCCCAGAAGGCTTCCTGGAAGCAGAGTAGAAGCCCCAAGGATTGTGGGAGGTCTTGGGTCTGGCCCCAAACTTCAGTCTTCTCATCGTCCTAGGGTCAGGGAGGGGCCCAATGGTCCCTCCACCTACTCAGGGACCTTTGGATTGTCTGTCTCAGTCACAATGTAACCATAACATTCTGGCAGGTGCAGATATGGGGAGAAGGGGGAAGTGGAGCCCGCAGGCTGGGCCAGGCAGGCGGTGAATAGATTTCCTCCGAGAGGAAGAGGGGAGCAGGAGACTGGCCCAGGGGAAAACCAGGAAATGAGGTCAGGGGTGACTCGGTCAGCTGAGCCATAGCCACCAGGGTGGAAGACGAGGGCCTCCGCACTTTGTCACACCTACTAAGCGCTAGGCTTCGCCCTCAGGAAGCTGGGGCTCAGACAGGGCAAGGAATACAGCTAAAGCCACACAGCTCAGGAGCGGCTGGGGAGGCTCAAACAGGCAGGTACTTGGGTTTGTTCCATTTGCCCCACTGGCTGCCTCAGAACCACAGCCAGGTCGCGAAGCCAGGGGAGGCTGGAAAAGGCGCCCCAGGGTAGGTGTTCTCACACACCCTGCCCCATCAGGAGACGGGGAAACAGACCGATGACCCAGAGACTCCAGCCAAATGTGTCCCAAATAGCAAACTAGGTCTGGTGAGCTGACCATCTACCTCTGAGATGATACAGAGGCGTGAGGGGCTGCTTCAAGTTCAAGGGGAAGGAACGCTCGGATGAGCGATGCCGGGCGCGGGAGCTGGGAGCGGGAGGGGCCGTGGCGTCCAGGAGGTATTCTGCCGGCCCCCCATCCAGGGCCCTGCGCAGGCTACAGGCAGGGCCACGGGGGCAAGAAGGACACTCTTGTCCTCCAGGATCAAAGCCTAATGGCAGCACGTCCAGCGCGGGTCGTGCCCCGAGACGCTCTTTAGGACCAGGGAGGCGCTTCTTTGAGTGCCGACTGTCGCCTGCTGCGACCACCCAAAGTGCCGTGTGCAAATACGTTTTTTGGGGTTTTTTTCCCCCGCTTGGAAAGTTTATTTACAAAAAAGGATGAAGAATAAAGACTCCCAGGGAGATGGCACCTGGGAGGGCAAAGAGAGCCCAGATTTGTTTTAAGCCTTTGGGTGAGGGAAGTGGCGACAAGACCAAAACTGAAACCGAGGCAGGCTGAGAGCAGGCGTTGGGGCCGCAGGGGCACTGGCGCCTCGCGCTGGCGTCCTTCACCCAGGGAACCCAGCAAGGAAAAGCATTCCAGGTAGAGGGGACAGTCGGTGCAAAATGCCCCAGAAAGGAAGAGCGCGGTGCATTCCAGAAACATCGCGTTCTCACGGCTGTGCTGGGCCTTGAACCTGGCTCACGAGCAGGGGGTGGGGAGCCAGGGGGAGAGGCCAGCAGGGGAGCACACGATCGGCCCCAAGGGGAGTTGAGATGAGGAGGCTGGACCCAGAGGAGCAGGTCCTGGGACTGAGCCGAGCCACCCACCAGAAAGTCCCAAGGGATGAGCTCGTGGCTGCCCATTCCCGCCTAGTCCCCCTCATCTCCAAGCCTCACCCTTCATCCTCCCCGTATCTGCAGCTGCCTTGCAAGACCCAGGGAGAAATGCCGCAGCTCACGCTGGAATCCCTGGAGGAGTTTGGGGGTCATGGGCTCCAACCTCTGTCCTAAACTGAGGCTCAAGGTGGTGGGCGGGAGGGCAGCGCCGAGAGCAGCCCTGGGCCACACAGAGAGCGGGGGCTCCCACTCCCCCCTCCGCAGACACACCTCCTGCATGTTCTAGGCCTCTCCTCCCACCACCCAGCCCCTAATCCCTGACCCCGGCCTCTGGGCTGCAGTCCAGAGCCTGTGGGAGGCTGGGCCAGGACTGAGTGTCCAGTCCACCCTCTGAGGCTTTGCTTGGGGCTGGGCTCGGCTCCAGATCTCGTCGTGCCGGGCGGGGCCCTGCAGAGCAGCCTCTCAAGGTGCTGGGCTCACTGAGGCCTGGGGACATCGGTGTGTCCTCACGTCGACACAGCTGAGGGCATGTGTCGGGTGGCCTGAGAACGTCCCGAGTGTACCCCTGACCTGCAAGTTTCCTCTGCTCCATGCCCAAAAGACCTCTAGCCTATCCAATTACCCACCCACCACCACCCCCTGCCAAAGCCCAGGCTTCACCTTAGACCTGAGCGGCTCTGGTCAGGCAGAGGAGGGGCCCTACTGGTAGTCAGAGCAGGACAAGCCCGGGCACTGGCCAGCCGCCCTGCAGAGCGCCTCGGACTCCCTGGGCTGCACTTAGTTCAAAAGCTGCAGTGCCAGCCCCGCAGCGCCCCACCAGCCCTCCCTTCTTCTCCCTCTCTGCCCCCTGCACCCCGTAAAGAACACAGAGCTGAGACCTCACAGCCCCTTCCAGGCCAAACGCCAGGAGCGGCTGGGGTCGCCAGACAGGGGCAGAGGGAGCTCTGTTCGGTGGCCGCAGTGGCCCAGGACTGAAACAGCCATACCAACGCGCGCCCCGTGCCCTCGAAGGCGCCGGTTCCCCTCCTAGAGGCGCATGGCGCCACGAGACCGCCAGCCAGGCAGCGTGCACCCCGCCGCGGCCCTGCGTGTGCGTGCGCCCCCTGCAGCCCAGCGCCAGGCACTGCTGCGCGACAGAGGCCTGCTGCGGGCTGTGACCCGGGCTCTGCACAAGGCGTCAGAAAAGCGGTGAAGGGACCTGAGTGCAGGCAGAGGAGCGAGCAGGCCGGGGCTACTCGTTTAGCGCCCTCCACACCCTTCTAGGTAAGGGGTGATGGGTGCAGAGGCTCGGACCCCCGCCCCTCCTCAGGCCGCCCCGGCTCAGCCTGCAGAGCCACCCTCTGTCCTCAGAGCCCAGCCATCCCCAAGACACCCAAGGCCCCGCCCTTCTCTTGGGCTCCAGGCCGCTCACCCGGGTTTGGGGTCCCACTGTGTCCTGCCTGTCAGGGGCACCCAGACCTCCCCAACCAACCAGACACAGAGGCCTGCTGGTCCTCGAGGCCATCTGGAGCTGCTCCCGCTCGCGCTGGAGACGGGGCACTGCCACAGACCCGGGAAGATGGCACGGCGGGCAGCGGCACCCAGCACACCCTGGAGCGCGAACAGGCCCCTCCCCACCCCCAGCCACTGTCACCAGGCTCAGGGCTGCTCAGCGGGGACTCCTGCGCATGGAATTCACCCGCAAACCCTGCAGGCCCTCTGCAGCCTGTCCGACCCCCAATCCACCCAAGCAGCAGCCCGAGGTGCTCCAGAAACTCAGTGAGGGCAAGCAAGGGAGCCAGAGGAAAGACAAAGAGCCAAAGTAAGTCTGACCTCAGCCGAGGCTCTGGCCACACTTCAGAGGTGGGACCATGGGGAATTCCAGCCTTAGGCACAGCCGGCGCCCCACTGCCACCCCATGGGGGGGTGGGGGGATGGGGTTACTGTCCTCTGCAAAACCCTGCCCACGATCCCCGTTTGGGAGTCTAGTCCTTGTCCCTCCTGTTTCTAAGACAAAAGGAGAAAGATACAGAAAACAAAATGGCTTCTCAGGCGGAAGGGCCCTCAGGCCCCCCAGAGTAGGTGTTAAAAGACTTAGAAGCCCACAGACCTGGTGAGGGGACAGACCTGGTGCCCCACTTCGGGTCCTGTGCTTCTGAGCCTCCGCTTCCAACTCTGCCAAGCGGGGCGTGGGAGCACACAGGCGGTCTGAGCACCAGGCGCGACGGTATCCAGGCGAGCAGCGCCTGGAGCAAGGCTCCACGTCACCGTCACACGCGGTGTCCCCGCAGCGAGAGGCAGAGGGTGGCGTGCCACAAAGTGCCGTGCAGGCGAAAGGCAGACCGAGGTCTGGGCCGCCTCTGGCCCTCACTGATGTGTGACTGGGGGGGTCACTCTGCCTCCCCGAGCTTCACCCGCAACACGGGGTTACCGGCTGCTCAAAGGCGGAAAGGTTTGAAAGAGTTAACAGGTGCTCTGGAGATGCTGAGGGGACGTCGGCCCCGCCCTCCGCCCCGTGAGAAAGGGACATGGAGTAGACTCCAAAGAGCTTCTGTAAGTTCAGAGAACGCCTGACCTGAGCCCCCCTGAGGGTTGAAGTCCTTTTGCCGTGTAAGGTAGCAGAGTCCCAGGCTCTGGGGACATCTGGGGGCAGGCCCCGACTCAGCCCCACACTGGCCTGCTCCTCCCACACACACTGCTCACTTCTACAGGCGCAGGGGTTTCTTTTGGTTCTTCAAACACACGGATCGTTTTTCAACCTCAGGGCCTTTGCACTTGCATCTCTTGGTGCTTGGAATTTCCTTTTTCCTCTGGCATTTCCAGGGCTGAGCCTCTGACCCTGGCTTAAGAGTCATCTCTGGAAGGAAGGACTTCTCTGGCCTCACTGTAATTTCCTGAGCGTGTCTGGTCACTTGCTCGTGTCTGTCCTTTTGTGCTAATTTCCTGGTGCTCCCAGCACAGCGGGGAGACTGTTCCCTCCCTCCGCCGCGAAGCCCAGCTCGAGTAGGGGCTCGACACCTCTCAGCTCGGTGCTCGTGGGGTTCCCGCTCTGTCCTGAGGCCTGAAATTCTCCCTTCTGCTTATTTTGTTTATTCACTTTTTCTGTTGATTTTACGTTTTCATTTTTGAGTCCCACCTCAATTGAGGAAGGAACAAAGAGCTGAGATTTCCAGCTCCTTTCTAGGCGAAGGAGGAAATGACCCGCCGGGCCTGGGCCCAGCGAGGCTGGGGCAGGGGTCACAGCTGCCAAGTCCCCTGAGTCAGGACCGGCTTCCCGGCCAGCACTCCCGGCCTCCCCAGTCTTTGTTCAAGGCCTTCCTCCTGGACAGCTGCCCCTTCCCCGTCCCACTCAAGGGGCAGCAAGTTCCTTCCAGCTCCCCCTCACTTCACATGAGGAAACTGAGACCCAGGTCTCCCTGGAGGGACCAGGCATGGCCTTGCGCCACCCCCCCCAACCCCCCACCCCACTCGGGCCTCTGTCCCATCCTAACCCCATGAGCCCACTTCCCTCTGGGACAGGCGGCGCCCCCGTCTCAGAGGAAATGTTACTAGAGTTTAGAAGCCTCCCGTGGTGCGCAGGGAGCAGCCTCTCCTGCGCGGGGCGGGGCTGGAGGCCGCCAAGAGGAAGGTCCCATCCAGCACCCAAGGAGACCGTCCCTCGGGGAGGGAGAGTCCCTGATTCCCCACTTTCCCCCACCGCCTGCTCCCGCCGAGCCTCCTAGGAGTGGCAGGTCAGTGACGGGGGGCCAGCGCAGGCGGGCCGGAGGGTCAGGGCTGAGCAGGGCGGTGCGGTCAGGGGTACGGTCAGGGCCGGGGGAAGCTCTCTGAAATCCAGCATAAAGTCAGGTTCCCATTTCCTGGTGACCCCAGGCTGATGGGCGCCCCATCCCGAGGGCAGTCTTCACAGGCCTGGCGGTCATTCGACCACACGGAGCCCGAGGCCAGTTTGATGCTCATCTGTCTCTGTCCTGATCATTTTTGAGCGCAGGGTCCTGCGCTTCCATTTTCCCCTGAGCTGGAAAATATATTCACTATAAAATAATGAAGCCGCCTCCCAACCCTCACCCGGCCCTGGGAAGCCCTAAGCTGACCGCCTTCTGTGAGTGTGGCATGAAGGCCTGCTCCCGGGTTAAGGCAGCTGCATCTCCAAGAGCCTTGTGCGGGCAGTGCCGAAGCCTGGAGCGTAGGCCAGGGGCTCTCGGGCTCTTGGGGGTCAGGGCCTAACCTGTTGAACCCCACCCTGTAGCAGCTGCTGGCGCGAGGACGGCCGCAGGAGAGAGCGTGAGCTTTTGGGCCAGACAGAAGGGCTCAATCTGCTGTGTCCAGCCTGGGTGATTTCAGGGAGGGCACTAAAACCTCTCGTAGCCCAGTTCGTCTGTAGCGTGAGGGTTAGAAAGCTCTCAGCTGGAGGGCTGTCAGGAGGACTGAGATATCACAGAGGGTGCTCGAACAGTGTCAGGCAAATAATAAGCCCTGGATGAGTTGGCTGTAAGGGCAGATTCCTGGGTCTACTCTCGCCCCACATGCTCCCATGTGGACATAATAGCTCTGTGACTCAGTTTCCTCATGTGTAAAATGAGGATAACCCGGGTGTCCACTGCACAGGCTATGGACTTAGAGGGCAGCAGCAGCATCACCCCCTCCTATGGAAACCCCTTCACCAGGGCCCCTGTCCCCTGTGCTCGCTGCCCCAGAACGGTCTGGTTCTGCGGGCATCAGCGGAGGGTGGAGGCTGAAAGCGCTGGCAGAGGAGGGGGTGGCGCCCTGTCGGTCACGGTCTGTCCTCCTTCCTCAGGTCTGCACCTCTGGAAAGATGCAGCCGCTCTCAATGCTGCTCGCTGTGGTGGGCGCCTGCCTGGGCCTGCTGGGGGCAGCGACGGCAGGCGCCAGCCCCTCCCAGCTGAACCCTCCCGGCGTGCAGCACACCCACCAGCGCCAGAAGAGAGACTGGATTTGGAACCAGCTATACATCGATGAGGAGAAGGACGAACCGCTGCCCCACTACGTGGGCAAGGTAAGCTGGGCGCTAGAGCAGGCGCGGCCTCAGCGGCGGGGGACACATGGCCGTGGGAAGCTGGTGACAGAGGCGGTGAGGGCCGCAGGGGTGGGCGTGATGGCTGCGAGGAGGATGTAATAGATTCGGAGCGGGCGGAGGCAGGAGACACGGTGGGGAAGGTGACCAGAGGATGGTGAAGGATAAATGGTCATGGTCATGAAGGGGGCAGTGTCGTGATAAAGAAAAAGTGGAGGGCCTCCCTGGTGGCACAGCGGGTCGAGCGCCACACTGTGGGGCTTCTGCAGCCACAGCAGCGTGAGTTTGATCCCGGCCAGGGAGGGGACCCACATGGCACAGCAGACCTCTCCTGCCTCGCCCGCTGCTCCCCTCAGCAGTGTGTTTCAGTCCATCTGCCTGTTCTGCTCCCCACTCTGTCTCTGGTGAATCCTCTCACCGCCCTGGACTCTGGCCTGCACCCCAGCTCTTGTGCGATTAAATGGATAGAGGCTTTCGGGGAAAAAAAAAAAAAAAGAAGTGGCAACGATGGTGGTGAAGGCAGTGGTGACTGGCAGTCATGGTCACAGTGAAGGGCAAGGTGAAACTGGCAATGATGTGACGGTGACGATGAAGGGGAAGGAGGTGATGTGACACTGGTGGCAGTGACAGGGAAGGGGCAGAGGAAGGTGGTGGCGGCGGCCATGGGTGATAGACAATGCAGTGACTGAGGGCAGAGGTGACGGTGAGGTGATGGTTCATTCTGTCCCGGGATTTTGTCTGCGGACTAAATATCACTGCCCGAAGAGGGCAGCCTGGCCTGAGGTTCAGGGAACAAGGCGGAGCCAGTCAAGGCCGCCATTAGTCCTTCCCATGGAGACCACCGTGATGCCCAGCAGCCCACGACAAGACGTGCCGGCGACGAAGCTGATCATCCTGGCCCTGGACTGACGACCCTGGTCAAGGCGTCCTCAAAAGCCCCTTCCTCTCAGGCTGCCCCCCATTCCCTGTCACCCCACAGCACTCCAGAGTGGAGGAGACCACTCCTGAGGGGTGAGGTGCCTGACCCAAGGCTCCACTCCTCCCTTCACCCCCTATAAACATGCGCCCCACCGCGCTCCTGGGGCTGGGGCTCACCTGAGAGACCACCACCTGTTTCACTGTGCCAGGGCAATGTGGGTGCCATACCCCCTCCCATCTGAAGGGCGTGCCAGGACCAGGTTCCCCTGCAGGGCTGGGAGGCTCTTTGACGGGGCGCTGCTGACTAGCCACGACTCCAGGAGCACCACAGCAGCTGGGGCGGGGCCCCCTGGTGCGCAGGCTGAAGAGGGCGGCCAGGCCTGAGGTTCAGGGAACAAGGTGGAGCCAGTCAAGGCCGCTGGGGATGTCCACTCACAGCCCCCTCACGTCCGGCTCACCAGCCCCCCCTCATCCCCACCCCCACCCCGGCATCTCTGGGCCCAAGAACGGAGGGGAAACGTAAATCCTTCAGAGTGACCGCTAGCGGGGAAAACGTGCACAGGGGCACATGGCGAGGCCAGGACAGAGCCGCAGGTGAACCTGGTCCTGGCACTGCGTTGGGCCACGCCCCCAGCACCAGTGCGGGCTCTGTGTCTCGGAGGACACGTGGCCAGCCCTCCGAAGTCCTCCCCAACGGGATGCTTGTGCCGTGAATCAACTTCTGAAGAGAGCGGCTGGCCCCAAGGGAAAGCTGAATCAGGGAGAGTCACGGGGAGTTAGCAGAAAATGGGGACCACCTCTATCACACACAGCCCTGACAGAGCAACCTCGGGGGGCACGCCCAAGGTCCCGGAGCCGCAGGAAGAGCGTCAGCCCTGCTGTCATCTACCAGCTGCCGGCCCGCGGGCAGGAAAGGAGTCACACACAGGCCCCTCCCTGAAAGAAACACGGTGCCTGGGAGAGGCAAGGACAGGGCCTCAGGGAACACCCCCTGGCTCCGAAAGACCAAAGACCTTAGACAGGGAAGGAAGTCCCAGTTCACCCCAGGCGGAGTCTGGCACCTGTGCTTACAGAGCCCATGGACAATGGGGGAGGGCTCAGGCCTGCTCAGCCCACAGGGGTCAGTGTGGCTTCTGGCACTGGGACATTAATCAAATATAGTGATAATTTTTTAATAAAAAGGTCAGCCTCTCTCTCCCCCCATCCCCAACCACCTTGGTCTGTCTATTCATGAGAAAAGCAGCAGAAAATTCCAAAAGAAGGGCATCCTGGGCTACCCTGGTGGCACAATGGGTTGAGCCCCGCACTGTGAAGCATCCGCAGCCACAGCAATGCGAGTTCAATCCCCAGGCAGGGAGGGGACCCACATGGCACAGCAGACCTCTCCTGCCTCGCCCGCTGCTCCCCTCAGCAATGTGTTTCAGTCCATCTGCCTGTTCTGCTCCCCACTCTGTCTCTGGTGACTCCTCTCACCTCCCACGCCTGTGGCCTGTACCCCGGCTCTTGCGTACATAAATAAATCTTCATAAAGAAGGGCATCCTACAAAATACCCAGCCCAGGCCCCTCAAAGCCGTCAAGGTCACAAACATGGAAGTCTGAGAACTGGTCGAGCCTAGAGGAGCTTAGAGAACAGGACAAGCAGATGTAACGTTCTGTCCTGGGTGGGATCCTGGGCAAAATAAGACAGTCGATAAAAACCAGGGAACTCTGCATGAGCCATCCATGGACTAGAGAAATACATGGACACGGGTCCGCGGGAGCCCGGGGCCCTCGCACCCACACTCGTGCACAGGTCACTGCACCCACACTGGCACAGCTGCCCACGCCACTCTGCGCCTCTCCTCTCCCAGGTCAAGTCCAGTGTGAACCACAAGAACGCCAAGTACCTGCTCAGAGGCGATTTCGCCGACAAGGTCTTCAAGGTCGAATGGGACACAGGGGACGTGTACGCCTTTGAGAGACTGGACCGGGAGAAGATCTCCGAGTACTACCTCACCGCCCTCGTGGTGGACAAGGACACCAACCGGAACCTGGAGTCCCCTTCCAGCTTCACCGTCAAAGTGCACGACGTCAACGACAACTGGCCTGTGTTCACGCACCGGCTGTTCAACGCGTCTGTGCCAGAGATGTCAGCTACAGGTACCGGCCGGGCTGTGCACCCCACCCGCGTCCCCAGCCGGGGACGACCCTCCCCCCAGTGACGCACTGCCCAGGGTCAGGAGTCAGAGAGCTCGGGACCAAGGCTGTATGTCCACAGGGTCACTTTTACATGACATGGAAAGACTCTAGCGTCTAAAGAACAAGTCCCCACCCTGACCACAGACTGGCCCCCGACCCTGACCGCAGACTGGTCCCCACCCTGACCGCAGACTGATCCCCACCCTGACCGCAGACTGATCCCCACCCTGACCGCAGACTGGTCCCCACCCTGACCGCAGACTGATCCCCGACCCTGACCGCAGACTGGCCCCCGACCCTGACCGCAGACTGGTCCCCACCCTGACCGCAGACTGATCCCCACCCTGACCGCAGACTGATCCCCGAC
>JAGFMF010011458.1:3056215-3076285 GCA_019455555.1 Galemys pyrenaicus | reverse complement strand
GACCCTGACTGCAGACTAAACCCCAGCCCCCGCCCTGACCGCAGACTGGTCCTCGACCCTGACTGCAGACTAAACCCCAGCCCCCGCCCTGACCGCAGACTGAGCACTGAGCCCCACTCACTAGAGAGACACACAAACCAGTGCCCTCACTCCAATGTGCATCGCCAGCCTGTGCCTCAGGTCAAAGGTCGCCATGCTCTCCTCAGCTGTCCCCAGCCTCCAGGAGATGCCAAAGAGTTCCCTTCTTCAGCCTCTCTGACTAGGGTTCCTGGCCAGGACCCCGGGCCCTGGGATCAAAATTTCCCTTCAGGTGTGGGATCTTGGAATTCAAGGGGAAAAGAGATGCGACACCCAGTCATGAGGAGCCCTTCCCAGTCTTCCAGGAAGAAGCAGTCCTTCCTCTCCTCGGGTTCTCCTTGCACCCCCAACCGTGCACCCCAGCCCCCAGCTCCCCTGTAAACACAGACCGTCTGTTCCTTCAAAGCTGACAGGGCTGGGCCTCCAAGGCTGCCAGCACTCTGCCCCACGGGGGTCCCCAGGAAACAAAGCAGCCTTCTCTCCCTCGGGACCTGGGGGCACGGGTTCAGGGACCTGCCTGAGCCCCCATCAGTCCTCATCTAGGAATGGGCTCAGGGGCAGCGACCCCATCACAAGGCAGCAACCTGGGTCCTCTCTCCTCAGGGACCTCGGTCATACGTGTGACGGCAGTAGATGCAGACGACCCCACTGTCGCAGATCACGCCTCTGTCATCTACCAGCTCCTGAAGGGACAGGAACACTTCAAGATCGACAATACTGGTCTGTCTGACTTACCCCCTTCCCACTGTTCAGGCTGACTGGGATCAGGGGGGCCACGCCCTACCTGCGGGGCTCGAGCTCCTGCACCAGCCCAGAGGGGAGGGTGCAATATTGTGGGTGTGGGTACTGAGGGGAGTCTGGTCTGACGGGTGTCACCTGGGCCGGTGGTAGGTACCCTAACTCCAGACAAAGTGGCGGTGGGGGCAGATGCCAAGGACATGGACCCCAGTCCAGGCAGCGACACACAAGGTGGAACAGAAAAGACTGGCCAGGGGATCCCTGGAAGCCTAGGGGTGAAATCTGAGCGCTACCACCGCGAAGGCCCACCATAGCAGCAGCCTGAGTTCCATCCTCAGCCAGGGAGTGACCCACATGGCGCGGCAGACCTCTCCCGCCTCGCCCGCTGCTCCCCTCAGCAGTGTGTTTCGGTCGGTCTGCCTGTTCTGCTCCCCGCTCTGTCTCTGGAGAATCCCCTCACCCCTGCACCTCTGGCCTGCACCCCAGTTCTTTTCTATGCAAATAAGTAAAATCTTTTTAAAAAGAAGGCCGGGGAGCCTTCTCTGCATGGGCTCATACAGGTCTGGTCTCCCAGCCCAGCTCTGTGGCCTCAGCCCTCTCAAGGCCTTAGGCAAGTCAGCTACCCAGTGACAGGGGACACAAATCCCCCTGGTGCAGCAGCTGAGAAGGCTGAAGGAGGTGAGACAGAGAACAAGGTCCATGCTGCTTATCCGCTACTGTGACTTTTAAAGCCATGAGGACCGAGTCTTGGGGTCAAAACAGAAATGCGGCAGGTCCGGCTGGGGCACACTGTCTTTCAGAGAGATGGCAGGGGGTAGCTCTGCAGAGACATGGCAAATACAGTGTCATGAGTCACCAGCATCACAGATCCACCCAGCAGCCTCGCCCCTCTGAGCCTGGGCGTCGCACAGGCTCCTTCTCAACACAGCGCGAGGTCCAGTATCAGGCTGTTCCAATGAGCCCACTTTAACCTCATGGGGTGTGGCGGTAGGGAGTGGCTGTGGATGGTTCTCAGCCCAGGAGGCACAACTGAATGACCTGGGGAGTTTTTAAAGTCCGGGGTTCTCTAGGAGGTCGGGGCACTGGTATTTTCTAAAGGCTCGCAGGTGGCATGGCTCCTGAAGGGACACTTTCTGCAGGACTCATTTTTACGACGACCAAAGACTTGGACCGAGAGACGAAGGCCAAGTATGAGGTCGTGGTAGCAGCACGAGACGGCCAGGGTCTCCGGGGGGAGTCGAGCACAGCCACCGTGATGGTCACTCTGCAAGACGTCAATGACAACGTCCCCTTCTTCGCCCAGTGTGAGTCCCCCGTTCCCGGGGCCCTGGGGCGGGCAAGTGTTGGGGTATCCAGATTCAGTGACCTGGGGCTCCGGGGGTGGAGCCTGGTGTCCCTGACCCTCTCCCCGACGCCAGGGAAGGACTAAGGCCCAGGGAGGCCTTTCTGGCACAGGGAGGGCCCAGTCTCTCTCCCTGCGCACATTCCCAAGTTGTCCAAAGGGCCCCAGCCACAGCCCCCTTCCGGGCCCGAGGAAACCATGCTTCTGCTGTATGCCCCGCCAGGCCCCGGCCACCAGACAGGGGCAGCCCAGGCCCAGCAGAAAATCCACACAGGCCGGTGAGCAAAGGAATCGCAAGGCTCCGGAGCGAGAGTGGGGGCTGGGCCCTGTCCCCAGCCCAAACAGACCTGGCTGTGGCGGGGAAGGAAAGCCAGAGAGGGCTTGCCACTTGCACCCCACGAAAGAGGCATAATTCAGAAGCTCAGCCTCCCCCAAGGACAGGCTGATTGTCCTGATGTCTCCCTCGCCAATTGATAGGCCCCCTGGCAAAGTGCTTGGCATACAGTAGGTGCTCAATAACTACCTGTTGGAAGGACAGACGGGTGGAAGGACAGACAGCACAGAAACTCCTTGGGCACCCAAAGTCTCAGGGGCGGGATTATGACTACGATCATTACGTGGTGCCCATGCCTGCATCTAAATGTCTGGGGGGAGCGTGAGGGGCCATCACCTGGTCTCTCATTAACCTAGCGCCTCTTGGGGACCCTTTCTGCATCAGCCAGGTACACATTTTCGGTGCCTGAAGACATCCGGGTGAGCAGCGCCCTGGGCTCACTGTTTGTTGAGGACCCAGATGAGCCCCAGAACCGGATGACCAAGTACAGCATCGTGCAGGGCGAGTACAGGGACACCTTCACCATCGAGACAGACCCCGCCCACAACGAGGGCATCATCAAGCCCAAAAAGGTTGGTAGAGCTTCAGCAACACACCAGCAGTGGGGGGTGTGTTCTGAGGGCCCCGGGGCTCACCCTGGGGCTGCTTCCAGGTCGAAGGCCATCAGGGGTGCACACTGGGTCAGCTCAGAGCTGACCATGTGCTCGGGGAGTGCCATCCCCTGGACCCAGCCTCAGAGGTGCAGCAGCGGGTGAGCTGAGGGAGCAGCGGTGCCATCTGAGGGCTGTTCCGGGGGCTTCTGCGCCTGGGCACTTTCCGGCCTGCCCTGAGCCAGCAGAGCGGCACAGAGCTCACAGCACAGAGACATGAGCTCGTCAGGAGACCGGGAGGATGGGGACAGCCTGGGCAGAGCCATGCTGGCAGAGGCGCGAAGAGGAGGAAGAGGCGGTGCCAGGAGCACCACGACCCTGGGCCAGCGATGGCCCACACCGCACAGGGCCCTCTTGACAGCGCCACCCAGCCAGGGGCCCTCTAGGGAGCACACCCTGCCCAGCCCTCACAGGCACTGCAGACACCCA
Organism: Galemys pyrenaicus; assembly: GCA_019455555.1. Taxonomy (NCBI): domain Eukaryota; kingdom Metazoa; phylum Chordata; class Mammalia; order Eulipotyphla; family Talpidae; genus Galemys; species Galemys pyrenaicus. The sequence goes on along the minus strand of JAGFMF010011458.1, from coordinate 3,072,714 downwards.
GGCGTCAGGTGCTGTCAGGGTGCTGAAGCGCTCAGCGGGGGGAGGCACGACCAAGGGGAGCCTGGGCGTACGTGACGGAGCAGCCCGTGCAGGGAGCAACTACCTGTGGGGCAACTCGTCCGCTTCAGACTGCTCCTGGGAGGGTGAGTGCGGCTGTGCTGAGCAGACACACGCAGCAGGGGCACTGGAGCACAGGCGCAGGGAAAGTGAGGTGCTATGGGTAGAACCACTGTGTGGGGTCCCCTAACCACAGCACGTACTCAATGCCTTGAACAGGGCTCGGGAGAGAGTGTGCCCCTAAGGCTCAGAGATGAAATGGGGCAGGGGCAGGGGGCAGGAGAGGAGGGAGACAGCTGGAAGCAGATGGCCAGGCCCAGCCACTGCCTTAATGACCAGGGGAAGCCGGACAGTCACTTCTATAGGACACAGGCCCCCCGTGTGCACAACTGTGTCACCCAGCACCCACCTGCAGCGTGAACGTCACCGCCATACTTCCCCCTCCACAGCCCCTGGACTTCGAACGCATCCAACAGTACAGCTTCACCATCGAGGCCACAGACCCCACCATCAACACCCGCTACCGGAACGCCAACCCCACCAGAAACATGGCCCGTGTCGTCATCAATGTCACGGACGTAGACGAGCCCCCCAACTTCCAGCAGCCCTTCTACCACTTCCAGCTGCGGGAGAACCAGAAGAAACCTCTGATCGGCTCCGTGCTGGCCACAGACCCCGACGCTGCTCGGCGAAGCATCGGGTAAAGGGCGTGGGCCGGAGGGAGGTGCTGACCCAGGCAGCGGGCCCTGAGGCTCTGCCGCCTGCTGAGTCCGGGGCTGGGGAGCTGCTTATCCTGGCACTTGCGGGGAAGAGGCAGAGGGGAACTAGAAGCCAGAGCCTGTCACTATCCCGTGAAGCCAACAGGGGTCTCGTCCTGTGCCTGCACCCCACCTAGCACCGCTGACCACCAGCAGCGCGACCTGCCACCTGCTCTGTCTCAAAGGACTGTTCCTTGGGCCACCAGCCCTAGATACACTTACTGGTGGGATTTTGACTGTTTTCAGCATTGGTTTGGACACGCCATGCCTGTTTCGTCACTATTGGCGCTTTTTTTAATTTACATATATGTATTCAAATCACTGCTCATCTTTGTAGAATGTTTGATTCTCCTCTCAGGTGTATTCCCCATAAAATCCCCACCACCCAGTCACCTGTGAACTGTCACCATAGTCTCTCGTGCTCTTCCTGCTCCTGTTTTAGTCCCCCTCCCTCCCCCTCCCAAGCTGAATGCTTCCGATTTACAGCTGCCGGCTAGTTCTGTCTTTGTTTATTTCCTGATCACTTGTATGGCTCCCCTGCTCCTCCTATAACCGAAACCATCCGATATTTTTCTTTTTCCTTCTACTTACTTCACTGAGCATAATCCCTTCCAGTTGTACCCATGTTGCCGCAAATGGCATGAGTTTATCTTTTTTGGTTGCTGAGTAATATTCCATTGTTACACAGAGCACATCTTCTTGATCCACTCATCTCTTTTTTGGGCGTTGGGGCTGTTTCCGTAGCTTAGCTATTATAAATGGTGCTGCAGTAATCACACGGGTGCAGGTTTCCTTTGGATTAATGTTTTTGTGTTCTTTGAGTGGAATGACTGGGTCATATGATAGCTCCATTTTTAGTAATTTAAGGGCCCTCCACACAGCCTTCCACAGTGGTTGGACCAGCTGGCATTCCCACCAACAGTTTAAGAGGGTTCCTTTTTCTTCCCATCCGCACCGGCATTTTTTGTTGGTGGTGGCACATGAAAAAATGCTCAACATCACTTGTAATCAGGGCAACGCAAATCAAAGCAGGATGAGATACCACCCCACACCAGTGCAAATGGCCCACTGGGAAAAAAGCTATTGGCTCTTAATCAAATCGACTCCTCCCCTCAACCCTCTGGGGTAAAAGATACAGATCTACCTCCCACTTTGGCGAGTCACAGAACGCTTTTTTAGTGTTATCGCTGACATACATTATCCTGGCTTCAGACATGTGGCCTCGTGACATCTCCTAGGCAGTGTGGATTTGATCCCATCTCGCTGTACTCCAGAGGGTGGCCAGTCGGGCCAGCACTACTTAGTAATAAGTCAGTATGTTCCCGCCTTTGTTCTCGAAGCTCCTACATGCCTGAATCTGTTTCAGCACGCTCTACACTACCTGTTGTGCCGAGGCAAAGCCACTGTTTTTATTTTTATAAAAAGCACACAGTTTTTTATTAACACTTAATATTTATAAAGCACGTTCTCTCCTTCACTGCTTTTTATATTTTATATCATTTTCATGCATTCTCATTTGTTCTTTCATATGAACTTTTAAAAGTCGTTTATTCCATTTTTTTAAAATTAAAATTCTAGTAAGAATTGTGGTTACATGTCCAGTTGGAGACAGTTACCGTCTCTGTATGACTGGGTATTATTAAGAACAAAATCTGTCCCTCTATTTTGACCACATGTAACTTTGAGGCTGTTTTCATGGCCTTTCTATTCCAAATAGTCTATAATGATAATTTTTATTTCTGCATTGATATAAGGGTTTAAGAAATTGATTTGTTTTTTCCTTTTCATTTATAAATGATAAGGTGTTTTGTTCTTTTTGCTTTAATTTGTTCTATGAGGTAACACGATTGTATTTGTGCCGATGCCCTCCCCCAGAATAGCTGAGCTTTTGCACTGTATTTTTCTAATTTTTCTATTCAACTGAAGTTGAACAGAAGTATACAAGCACTGGGGTACGGGCCAGAGGTGTGGGGGCAGTGACAGGATCCACCAGAGACAGATTGGGGAGCAGAACAGGCAGATTAACCAAAGCACACTGCTGAGGGGAGCAGCGGGGCGAGGCAGGAGCGGTCTGCTCACCATGTGGGCCACATGCCCCCACCCACCCTGGGGGCTGTAATGGCCATGCTTTGCCCCGCAGTGTGTTGCTCAGCCCACTGCACCACCCTCACCTTCACTAGGACTTGTACCTTTCTTATTATATGGCCCCATTGTCCTGCTTCAATATTCCGCCCTCAACCTCATGTTGCCTAAAGTTTATAGCTCGTGGGGTCTATTTTCGTATTATTTGTGTCTCCCTGATAAAAATTTTCTAACCTTTATTTTTAACTTTACTAGGTCACTTTGGCATTGTTGTATCTTGAGAACAGAATGCATTGGCTTTGCTTTTTAATCCCAACTGAGGTGCTTTGTGTTTAACCTATTTGTATTTTGCATCATAAATGACATGCTTGTTCTTATTCCTTGTGTCTTGTTTAGTACTTCCCACTAGTCGAACTGAATGGCTTTTTTTCCTTTCCCCCATCTTTGCTACAGAGTCTATATTTTTTCCCCACTTAGATATTTGGAATATATCCATTTTTACTTCTACCAGTGAAATTTACTTCTATCTGTAAAATTTTAAATGATTTCCTGGACCTATATTTCCTAGTTAAAAATAGTTCCATTGCTTTCCTATGTATGATAAAGAAATGCTTTCATTGTAATTTCTTCCAAACCAAATTTTCACTTTATATGGAGACATTTCTAATTAAATGAAATATGTTTTCGAAAAAAATTATTCAGGGCCCATCTCTGTGGGTGATACACTTCCTGAGTTCTTGCACATTTATAAATACTTAGTTCTTTTGCTCTCTTATGTTAAAAACAGCTGGGTGGCTCACATAATCCTCAGACTATAGATACTTCCCTTTAAAAATACTATCAGTGTATACTGGTATTTAAATTTGTGAGGCTGTCTGAGGTGAATCTGATCTCTCTTCAGAAGGAAATTTTGGGGATTTTTTTTTTCCTGTCTGAACTCTTCCGTTTCTTCATATAGACTTGAAATTCAAAAGTGTCATCAGGATATAGCTAAATATTGATCTCTTTGTAAAAGTATGCCTGACATCCATGGCCTCTTTTAGTCTGTAGATGTGAGCCTTTCTTCAGGTCGGGCAAGTTTTCTTTTGTTATCTCTTGCAGCTTTTTCTGGTCTATTTGTTCTAGAATTTTCCTCAACAAATTTTGCCCAAAAATTTTACTTCGCAAATTTAATTTCTTTTCAAATCACTTCTTATCCTTTCAAGCGCCCTCTTTTAATTATTAGTATTTCTTCCTGGCACTCGCCCAGCTTATCTTTTCATTAATCACAAAAACCAGTCCAATCTGCCTCAGCTCTGAAAGTGTGGCTGGTGGCATCTCAGATACCTCCCTCGGCCCAGTGAGCACAGCACTGCTAAGATCAAAGGGGGTCACCGGCCACTCTGAACCCCGCTGGGTGCACGGAGCAGACAGAAGACAGGGGGTGGGGGAGATACAAGAACAGTTGCTAATAGGCCTCTTTGTCTCGCTGAGGAGTTTGGTCTCTGCAAAGAACCATGGGAAAACATGACTCTCTCTCCTTTGGGCAGATACTCCATCCGCAGGACCAGTGACAAGGGCTCCTTCTTTGGAATAACCAAGCAAGGGAACATTTACAATGAGAAGGAACTGGACAGAGAAGTCTACCCCTGGTATAACCTGACTGTGGAGGCCAAAGAACTGGATTCTCGCGGTGAGTGGCCCCACCTGCAACAGCCCTGGATGATTCTCCTTTCCCTGTGTCTTTCGGATTGTCATGATCTGTCCTTTCTGACCTCTGTGGGTATTTTAAGCTCCTGGAGGTAAATCGAAGCACCACTTGGCGGGGATGCTTAAAAGCCTGCAGCCCCAGCTAAGGCTGGGCCAGCAGCAGCTGCATCCCCAGCGACCTTATAAACTGTAGGGTGCTGCACCCCAGGCTGAATCGGAATCACAGGCACAGTGCAGTTCAAGAGGCACTGTCATGAAAAGGCTGTCAGATGACCCTGTGGTGAGAATCACCTAAAGTATCTCTTAAACATAGAACTTCTCAGACCTCACCCCTCAGGTTCTGGTTCAGGGAGCCAGACAGGAAGCCAGGGAAAGTGCCCTGGGTCTGTGCTGTGTGATGCTCATTCTCATGGACCTGTGAAAAGGCTGCTTTGGGATGGGTGTGGGGACGATGTGCCAGAAAGTGTGTTGAGTTCAAAATCCGAAACAGCTTCTACCTCCAAGAGTGTTAGATTCTCCAGAAATTAGTGTAACCATTGCCAGAGTGAAAAGTAAGTGTGGAGAGGTTTGCATCCTTTACCTGTATGAGAAAATCCCAACTGCCCAACAGAAGAATTAGTATCCCCACCAGGAGCCCACCAAGACAAAGGAGAAGGCTGTGCTGGAGGGGGTGCCAAGGGATTTAGCCAGGATGCCGCAGGTGGATGGCCCCTGCTGGAAGCCCCAGGACCCCCAAGCCAACCTCCAAGGACTCCTACGCATTTTCCAGATCAACCTTTGCCTCTTTCTTCCCCAGCTAATTTCACTCATATAATTGTTAAACTTTAAAAGTAGTAGTTTGCTGTTCTTTTTAAATGTGGAGAGTACATCTACTTTGCGTTTACATTTACCATAAAAAACTAAACATGGAGATACCACACAACCCAGCAATCCCGTTCTTGGGCACCTATCCAAATACTACGAAGCCATCATCACAAAACCACGTGCTCCAGAACCTTTCCGGCAGCCTTCTTCATGAACTCCAGGACAGGGAAGCAGCCTGCACGCCCATCAGCAGGCGACTGGATACCCCTTGGGTACAGCCACGCCCTGGAGTACTACTCTGTCCTGAGAAGGGGGAAATCCAGTCATTGTCATCAAACTGGAGGGAGTCTGAGAAAAGGTTATGCAGCAAAGCAAGTCAGAATGATAACAACGAATGCTGGGCCCTACGTAGCACACAATTCAGTAACAAAATACTTTCAAAAACCAGTGGATATCAGTAATCACTGAAAAGACTCTGAGATTAAAAGGGAGAGGAAGAAAAGAGGACAAGGAGATTTAAGGGCTAAAGGTAAAAAAAATGAGTAAATGAAAATAATAAGTAAAATGTGGAAAAATACAGAGAAGGAGAAGGCAATTCCCCCCACCCCCACCCCCGCCGCCATGAGCCACCATCCAAAGAGGATTACTATTAGCACTTCGGTGCATTCTCTGTTCTTTATCTACACATGTTTTTATGTAAGTGAGATCACAATATTTGTATAGAAATCATGTCCTCCATTTCTTATTCCAGAACCATTTACTTTCACGAAAATATCTTTTTTGAATTACATTTTAAAACTGTCACTTACCTGGCATTATAAATGGCCGCCTAGTCTATTCTTCTAAAGTAACGTAATTTATTAGTCCAATCTCACTTAGGTGGCTTAGCTTTTAAGGTACTTTGTAGTGAGTTACCTTTATTTAATTAAGTTATACTTAGAGAAGTTTAATTACTTAGTTCAATTATTTAATAAGTGAATCGCCTGATTATATTTACTGAAACCCTTCTGAAACTCACTGAGGTCACTTACCATTTTGATTCTTACAAGCCAATTCCTTAGTAAATCCCATTCTGTGTACAGTTTTACCCCCCTTCCCCTTCCACGCTTTTCATCCAGAATACACCCTCAGCGTCTCTCCCAGAGGTCCACAGCCCTTCAGGGCACAACTTCTACCCCCACCCCACGCCCACACACCCCCACCCCCCACCCCACGCCCACACCCCTCCTCTGCGGTTGGCACCTAAGCCCTCCAAAGTGATGAGTCCTTCTCCCCCGCAGGGAACCCCACGGGCCAAGAATCCATCGTGCAGGTCCACATTGAAGTTCTGGATGAGAACGACAATGCTCCAGAGTTCGCGCAGCCCTACGAGCCCAAAGTCTGTGAGAACTCTCCCCAGGGCAAGGTGAGTCCGCTCAGGTGGGAGGAAAGGCAGCGCCACCTGGGGCAAGCTGAGGGGCGGCTTCTCCCACCCACAGCAGCCCTTTTTTTAATTTTTTTTCTTAGTATTAAGAAGATAATTTATTTAAAAGCGAAAGGGAATTTGTCAATATTTAAAAAACGTTTAAGGGTGGAAATACTTCCCTGTGTGTTCTGATGGGCCTGTTAGCATTTCGAGATGGTTCTGCTTGGAGGGAAATGACAAACGCCCCCAGGTTTGAATTTCAGTTGCTCATAGTGACAAGCCAAGAAGCCGTTGCCCCTTTAGTTACAGCGAGGGCAGACGCACCCCCCCTTGGCATCTCCAGTGCCTTCACCCGTAGGGTTTGGGGGGGTTTGTGCCAACCGTGTGAGGAGCCGCTGGACTCCCCAATGCTTCCCATGCAGCACGTGCCCAGAGGGTCAGGGTTTTCCCTCTTCCCACAGCAGCCTTTCGAGGCTCTAAGTAACCCACACAACAGGCTTGAGGAGAGGGGACTCCTCTTTTAAAGATGGAGAAACAGAGGTTTAGAGAGCATCTGTGGAGAGTAAATTGGCGTGGAGAAGGTGATAGGAAGAGCAGCTTTGTGGAGGTCATTTAAATGAATGCTGCAGGTGAGAAGCAGCCAAGGTCAGAGCTAAACCCTGAGTCCCCACCATGGAACCCCAAGTCACCCCAACACCACCACTGACTGTCTCCTATCTTCACACCTCAGCTGGTCATACAAATCTCAGCAATAGACAAGGACATCACACCACGAAACGTGAAGTTCAAATTCTCCCTGGGCACTGAGGACAGCAACTTCACCCTCACGGACAATCACGGTGAGCATCAAATCAGCCTGCCTGGCTCTTAGCAGCCTGAGGGGTGGTTATTTGAGTCCTGAAGTGCCAGGGTCAACCACTAGGCCAATGAATGGGGGCTGCAGGCTCCAGGAGATCTGCGCAGCCCACCACCTACCTTCCCGGCCCGCGCAGTGGTCAGAGCCACCCCGGCACACAGCCAGCCCATGGGACCTGCATTCCCCCTAACACGCTCACGTCAGCAAGGAGTCCAGAACAGGGACGGGTACAGACGGCCTGGTACACAGTTAGCCAAGGAATAGCCAAGGGATTCCTTCCCCCACCAGACCTCTGTGCTCAGCACAACTACAAAATGCTCTGTCACATTCAATTTTGCGGCCACTCCCAGAGAATCGAAACTGAAAACGTATGTGAATTCTGAAATGACAAGGACGCCATGTTTCACTTCAGCGACACTGACTACGTACCACCAGGGGGTGCCAATCACAGTCCAGGAAGTCCTGTGACCTCAGGAGTGGCCAATCGGAGCTCCTGCAGAGTATGTCCTTAGACTGAGGATGCTGAGTTGTCCGAGTTCCAGCCAAGAGGAGACAGGTTTCCAGGATTTCTGCAGCTTTTTCAGAAAAGCAGAGAAAATATCCTTTAAGTCTAAATTAGAGCGATACTTCACCCAGCATGGGGTGGAATCCTTGCCTGTCTCTGGGCAAAACTGTGGTAGATGGGGACTCCCTGGTGGCACAAGAGGTTAAGCACCACACTATGTAGCATCCGCAGACACTGCAGCAAGAGTCTGATCTCCGGCCAGGGAGGGGACCCACATGGCGCAGCAGACCTCTCCTGCCTCACCCGCTGCTCCCCTCAGCAGCATATTTCAGTCAGTCTGCCTGTTCTGTTCCCCACTGTCTCTAGTGAACTCCCCCACACCACTGGCCTGTACCCCTGTTCGTATATGCATAAAGAAAGAAATCTTAAAAAAAAAAAACTGTGGTAGATGAGGAACCCAGTATAGAAACAGCTAGTGCCACCTTTGAGGAAGGTCAGGACTGGAGTTCCTGAAAGAGGTGGGCAGACCCACGAGAACCAGTCCCAGACCTGTCCTTCAGGAGGCCTGGCGGAACTGGAAAGGTGGCCAGGATGTATTGTCAGTAATATATTATTCAGTGTTCAAATGTCTTTAGTAGTAGATAACGTGGCAAAAATACCTGTTATCCCACCCCCAGTGTCCCTCCTCCGTCCTACCACTGTGGGAGTCTACAAAGGGGGAGAAAATTCCAGTGCCACCCCAAAGACACCCAACGTGCGACCAGGTGACAAGTCTCAGATTTGCTTAGTAGGAGTACCCTAACAGAGTAGTGAAGTATCAATGGCCATATTATTATTCTCAATTGTAATAAACACAATAATGATCTGTAACTGGCTTTTCACTTGAAATCTGAAAGAGGGCCTCCTGCTGTGGGCCAGCACTGGGTAGCTAGACAAATCCTGGAGCAGGGAGCACCTGGCCCCTCCCCTGAGCACCAGCATCACCACCTCCCAGGAGCACACAGAGGGTGGGTTATCTGCTCTCTAACCAGAGCCACTGAGTCAGAAAACGGGGCAGGGTCTGAAAGTCAACATGGCTAAAAAGTTCTCTGGGGGATCCTTCTTAACACTTAGTTTTTTAAAAGATGTATTTATCTATGCATACAAGAACTGGGGTACAGGCCAGAAGTGGGGGGGGGGTGAGAGGATTCACCAGAGACAGAGTGGGGAGCAGAACAGGCAGATGGACTGAAACACACTGCTGAGGGGAGCAGTGGGCGAGGCAGGAGAGGTCTGCCAAGCCATGTGGGCCACCTCCCTGGCCAGGGATCAAACTCGTGCTGCAGTGGCTGTGGATAGCTTCACAGGGCGGTATTTAACTTCCTGTGCCACCAGAGAGGCCCCCTTCTTATCACTTATTAGAGCTAAGAGGATAAGTCTATTCAGATCTTCCAGGACTTACCAGGGAGTTATAGCCTGCAAAACCCTTCATAAATTGAAAATATCACAAGCGAAAAATGCATTTAACACACCTCACCGACCAGGCATCAGGGCTTAGCCTTGCCTACCTTAAACAGCTCAGAAGGCTTCCACTAGCCTCCAGGTGGGCAAAATCCACCCAACATAAGCCTCTTTTGCAATAAAATGCTGAATACCTCAGTGTGGAGAGTACCAGTTTATCCTTTTTACTGTGGGCTGACCAGGCTCTCCCCCTGCCCACAGCATCGCGAGAGAGCATCAAACACCGAGCCCGGAAAAGACTGAAATTTAAAATTCTAAGCAGAGCTTTGAATTTTCCCACCACTTTTGACTTTTCCCACAAAGTCAAAAAATTGAAGGTTGAGCAATTATATAAATCAGGGACTTCCGTGTTTAGGCCAAAGCACATTCCCGATTCTAGTCTGCCCAGGAAATCCTCCGTTACCTGTGTAATCATTCCCTGGGTGCTCAGGGGACATTCGCGTTGTTTTTACTTTCTAATGGATTTTCAGGGATGGCAGAAACTAAGGATAAATCAATACTGAAGAGAGTTTTTAAGACGTCACTTTTTTCCTGGTTGTTTGTCAAAGCTTGAAATAACCCCATTAATTAACTGAACAGAAAGAGAGTTCCCTGATACCAGCTAGGGGTTTGAGAGGAAGAAGGCCTAGCAACTGCCCACAGATACAGAAAGCAAGGATTTTACATTCTGGCTTTGCCAGTCCCAGAGGCTGGGTCAAAGCAACTGCCCAGAAGGTCCCCTCTCTGAAGAAATTGACACCTGTGCTCCACAGGAGGCAAGGGACACAAAGGGCAGAGAAGCAGCCCAGGCAGCCCATGGCACAGTCAGGGAGGGCACCTGGAGGAGACGGTCCACACCATCAATGTGGACAAAGGGACAGGGCCTCGGGGAAGCAGAGCCTGACTCTGAGGCCTTGGTGTTTCCAGATAACACGGCCAACATCACAGTCAAGTACGGACAGTTTGACCGGGAGCGGACCAAGTTGCACTTCCTGCCCGTGCTCATCTCCGACAACGGGAGGCCGAGTCTCACCAGCACCAACACGCTGGCCGTGGCCGTGTGCAAGTGCAATGACCGCGGCGATTTCACCTTCTGTGAAGAGGCGTCTGCCCGGGCGGGCATCAGCATCCAGGCGCTGGTGGCCATCTTCCTCACCATCCTCACCATCACAGGTCAGTTGGGGAGAGCGGGAGGGGAGGCGGGGGACACCCAGCACTGCACAGGAGGAGGAAGAGGCCAGCGGTTCAGCCCCACCCAATCTCCCAGCCTCCAAGACATGGTACAACGCTGAGCCTCGGGGTTCCATTCAAGGACACTGGGCTGCGAGCTCCACCCCATGGCTACCTAAAGATGGGGAAATGGGGAAGGGAGGCGACGGGAGGAGGGGCAGGGTTCAAGACCTTCTTCCACTTTTTTTTTTAAAGATTTATTTATGCATACAAGAACTGGGGTACAGGCCAGAGGTGCGGGTGGTGAAAGGACACACCAGAGACAGAGCAGGGAGCAGAACAGGTGGATTTACTGAAACACACTGCTGAGGGGCGCAGGAGAGGTCTGCTGCGCCATGTGGGTCACCACCCTGGCTGGGATCGAACCTGCGCTACAGTGGCTGCAGAAGCCACACAGTGCGGCGCTCAACCCCTTGCACCACCAGGGAGGCCCCCTCTTCCACTTTAAAGTATTTTATATGTGACATTCACTCATTCGACTGATATTTTGAGCACTTACTGTATGCAAGAAACCACGTCTGATGGGCTCGCCGTAATTTCTGCGCCACAAGCCTCCTTGCGGTACAGCTAAGCTGCCGTAAAGCAACTTTGCCGTAAAATACAGACGAACTAACTAGTCATTTGGTTTGACAGCTCAGTTTCAAGTTCGGTTGCAAAGACACAGTGCTCCCATTCTTTATAGAAATCTTAGCCCTTTATAGAAATCATAGCCGTTATCTAAATCATAATGGCCTATATAATAACAAGTGGCAATCTTAAAACAGTGGATAACTATGTATTGACTTGATAGAATAAAAACACTGTAAATCTTACCGGAAGTGTAAAAATAAAAGTGTAACATCAGGCTGCATACAATGCTAGGCAATGACCAGCTATCAGTTTGCAAATCCTTCAGTGAACATCATCCTTCCCCCTCGCAAGCAAAGTTTACCAAGCAAAACAACTGTGAAAGAGACGCCCAGCAATTCACCATAGTCTTCAGAGTATTACTCATCAATTCTTTTGGTACTTTAGATAAACCTCTTGTTCTCTATTGCCATCTTTACCAAATACATCACACAATGTTAGCAGAGGCAAAAGAATCATCAAGCTCCCCCATACCCCGCCCCCAAAAAGACTGCTGTGTGAGTCCTGATATGTTTCTTGAAAAGAATGAAAATGTTTTAGCATTTTGGGGGGGAGAGGGGGGGAGAGGTGATAGAAATAGAATTTTAAAACTTGGCACAGAATCTCGCATAGATGATTTGGTAAAACAGAAGGACTGGACATGAGATGTAACATTTTTATATGTCGTCCAGATACGTGCTGCCAGTTTACATGTTACATGTAGTGATAAAAATAGCAGCATCCATTCATCTTATTCATTTTACTTCCAGGAAAATCTAGAAAGAGACAGCAGTTTATATATATAGATATATATAGATATATATATATCATAAAGAACTTAGGTTCAACAATAAATCCTGAATCCTTTCTTCATGATTTTATAGTTTTAGAGCAAAACTGCCTATGGCCAATTAACTATGTGGCGAAAATGTTTGAGGCAAAAATGCCTGTAAGTAACTTACAGCAAATCTACCAGACAATGTTGTAAGGTGCTGTAAGCACTCAGCCAGCATTTCTGCACCTGGCCCACTCAGCCCATGGCTGGGGGCTCCTCCCAGGGGCATCAGCTCTCCTGCTCGCTCCTGCCATGGGATGGGGCAGGGCCAGGCAGGGCAGGACAGACCCTTGGGAGGTTAAAGATCACCCCATGCCCGCCCCCCACCTCGCCAGCTACAATAACAGGTCCGGGCGATGTATGTGGTGGTGTAGCCACACCTTCTGCTCCAGGCCTTTCCTATGGATGGCTCCTCTGAGAAATACCCTGGTGTGTCTCCCCTTTGGGGGCTTCTGTATCACAAAGTATTCACCAGAGCCAGACCCCCCTTTCAGTAATGAAAGCAGTGCCAGCAGCAGCAGTGGTGGCCACTGCAGTTAGGTGGCCACCACTAACCTTCTCACTGCATCCCCAAATATATATTGAGCAAAGTCTTCATTTGCAGTTCACAGACAAGGAAACTGAGGCTCAGAGAGGGTGTCCCAGATTTACATGTAGTTTGTTAAGTAACTCAAGGCCAGAAGAACAGAGGCTGGGGAGTAATCTGAGCCTAATTTTAGGGGCTCTCTGCAGACACCCCCCCACCCCTCCCAGGAGTGGCTGAGCCTCACACTGGCACACTGCCCTCAGCTTGCACCTGCACGGATAGCTATACCACCACCCCGATGCGACCCACAGACACCACAGCTCTCTAGCGCAGCTCGCTCAACCGTACATCGGGGATAAAAAACCCACCTTGAGCAAGAAAACACCAGCATCGCCCCACATCATTTCGGTGCAGGCAGCGGTGCTTGGGACAGCTGCTGCACCCACACGGCGGGCACCAGCCCAAGCTGCATCGCCGCCACCCGTCACCCCCACCACTACGGTCAACAAAGCCAGCCTCCAAGTCTCTCCACTCCCAAGTCCAACCCCAGGCCCTTCCCCGTGGCTGCCCCAGCCTCTGGCCTCCTGGCCTTTGAACATAGCATAGAAGGACTTGCCCCAGTGATATGAGAAGGCAGGAAATGAGGATGCAGGGAGAGGTGCGAGTGAACTTGAGGGCGGCCCATTCTGCTCCTCTCCTCCCCATCCCCAATCAGCGCCAGGAGATGGTTCTCTCCCAGGGAGAAGAGGCTTGGTGGACCCACCAGAGCTGCAGCAAACCAAGCTTTCTGTGTTGGCTCAGGTTTCTCTGGGAGTTTGGGGTGGACCAGGATTGCCCAGGGAGGGAGCAGGTGAAAGCTGCTGGGGCGAGGGTCCCCCCTGCCCGCTGATCCTGGCCTGACCAGCTCTGGTGCATCTTCCCGCAGTCATCACCATGCTCATCTTCCTGTGGCGGCGGCTCCGGAAGCAGGCGCGCGCGCACGGCAAGAGCGTGCCAGAAATCCACGAGCAGCTGGTCACTTACGACGAGGAGGGTGGCGGCGAGATGGACACCACGAGCTATGACGTGTCAGTGCTCAACTCGGTGCGCCATGGCCGGGCCAAGCCCCCTCGGCCAGCGCTGGACACCAGGCCGGCCCTGTACGCCCAGGTGCAGAAGCCGCCGCGCCATGCGCCGGGGGTGCACGGAGGCCCCGGGGAGATGGCCACCATGATCGAGGTGAAGAAGGAGGAGGCGGACCTCGACGAGGGCGGTCCGCCCTACGACACTACGCACATCTATGGCTACGAGGGCTCCGAGTCCATCGCCGAGTCCCTCAGCTCCCTGGGCACCGATTCGTCCGACTCGGACGTTGACTACGACTTCCTCAACGACTGGGGGCCCAGGTTCAAGATGCTGGCGGAGCTGTACGGCTCAGACCCCCGGGAGGAGCTGGTGTACTAGGGGACTGTGGGTCTCTGGGCCTGGGCCCCAAATCACTGTAACTCAGGCTGGTGGGACACCAGGAACTGAGTCGTGGGGCGGCAGCACTGATGCCCAGCCCAGCTCCCCTTCCTCCAGCGCCCCAGAGACCACACCAACTTGGGTGGCAGCAGCACCACCAGCATCAGAGGAACCCAGGGGACAAGGGAGAGTCTACCCTCTTTCCCTGGGAGCTTCTCGTAGAAAAATTGAGCTCCCCAGAACACCCGGGAACACATCCCAGTGATGGCTACCCCAGAACTTCTGGAAAACCCAGGCTGGTGGTGTGTGGGCTGGGACAGTCACGTAAGCAGCCTGGAGTACAGTCTAACCTGGCACTCTGGACCTCAAAGCAGCTCGTGTTCAAATGACTGGAAAGGTCTATCTACCCCTGAGGCCCCGAGCCCAGAGGGCCTGGAACTGCAAGCAACGTGCCGGATGGGAGAGGGGGAGAGGTGGCGCATGGCAGCCCAGGCCCAAGGGAGGCAGGCCACCCACCACACCCTCCTGCTTCAGCTTCACACCCTCCCAAGTCCCCCACCACCGCCCAGCTGGCCCCTCCCGAGGTCTCTCAAAAGGATCGGCCATTCCTGGCTTTGGGGGCTGGGGTGACTCCCTGGCCTCAGTACTGGACATTGAAAATCTGACCAAAGTCAGAGAAATGGCTTATTGAACTTTGAAGCAACTGTGAATTCATCCTGGAGGGAGACCAAGTCTGAAGGATCAGAGCGAGGGTCACCTGCACGCCCTGAGGGGGCGTTTGGAGGAGCTGTGCCCCAATCTGATAATCAGATAATCATCAACGTCCCTCCGTCCCTCCGTTGTGCGTGAAGTGGGGCAGATGCTCCCAGAGCAGGACTTCCCCATCTCTGCGAGCGTTCCCTCCCCCATGCTGGCTCTCCCCCGGCCCCAACTGACTCTGTTTCCTGGCTTTCCTAACTTGGTGGGGTCCACGAGAGGACCCACGGCAACTGTGTCCAATGTCCAAACCCCAAATCACTGCATGGTGCCGTGATTTGCCGTTCCAATGGAGCCATGCCGTTTGCCTTCACACCTCGCTGCAGCCACATCTCAGGGAACCCCAGCAGAACCCTCAGGCCCTGCAGAAGGCCCCAGCCCAAGCCCTGTGATCATCTTTGTGTCACCCACCTTCAGCCCCATCTGGAACATTCCACTGCCCCGGAGCAGAGGGGAATGAGGCAAATGCTCCAAACTCATCCACCCTTCTTCACGGACAGAGGTTCCCACTCTGGGGAGGTCCCTAGCACTTCAGGGGATTGTAGATAACACTGACCTTAAAAAAAAAAAAAAAACTAATTTCATAATTTTTTTTTACTAATAGTACTTACAAGTTTCTAGTGCTTACAAACGTAGAAAAGGGGTTTTTGTATAGTAAGTTGGTTGCTATGTAGGTTAACAATTTTAATTCGGGTTTTTTAGTTGAACTTCTGATTCCTGTAACCATCTATTTCCTATCATTATAGTAACTGTTCTAGAAATGTTGACTCTCTCTTTCTCTCTCTCTCTCTCTCTCTCTCTCTCTCTCTATATATATATATATATATATATATATATATATATAGGCCACACTGGTGCATGGGATGTACTGTATTTTTTTATACCTAAATAAAAAAAAAATCTTTCAGTTTTTCCATTTCTAAAGCCATGAGAGCTCACGCGAAGCACAAAGACATCCATATCCCCTCTACCATCATCAGAGGAACCCAGGAACAAAGGAGAGTCTGCACTAAGGATTTCAGGAGCACTCATGACAGAAAAGGGGTTGGAGAAGACTCCAGCTCCTTCCCCCCAGGAGCCCTGTGACTTCACCCAGCCTCTAAACATGCCCCCCGCCCCCAGCCCCACCCACACAACCCACAGGGCCTCTGCACCTCTGAAAGGTGCAGCTACACCACCATTCCATTTGGTAAATGAATCCAGGGGCCAGGGGTGGGGGGTGGGGGGGTAAATACCTCAGCAAGGAGCGAGGCCCACCTTTAATTAGCTGTGTGATTCCTTTTATGAAGCCAACATCACACTAATACTAAAACTGAACAAGGACAACACAAAAAAAAACTACAGACTAATCTCTCTAATGAACACCGATGCAAAAATCCTCAACAAAATCTTAGCCAACAGAATCCAACAATGCATCAACAAGATAATCCACCATGACCAAGTACGATTTATCCCAGGAACACAAGGA